>CM063604.1:18798015-18975515 GCA_032356905.1 Salix exigua
TGTTTTTTATTCCACAAAATTAATATAGTAATTCTATCTCTTAGAAAAATGCCTGTCATATGTTGCATGAGTACCAATTTCAACTAGAAAAATAATTGCAAAATGTAACTCCCTATTTATTTTCATAAGCAACTTAGGTTACACTGGATAAACTGTATGAGCAGATAGCAGCAAACGGTTTTGCAGCCAAAGTGAAATTTGTGTAAATGTGCTTTTCCAGTACTATTCAAACAGCGCTAGCATATCCTCCCCTTCCTGTCATGAGACATCTGAAGGATCCAATCCTTAGTCTCTTAAAAGATAAATGGCTCGGTATAACTTATCAGCTAAACTAGTTGTCACCTGCGCCAACATTACTATGATAATCTAGAAACCATGAAAGAACAGATATCAATATGAGTAAAAATCAACTTCACATACATCTTATGATGATGGTGATGATGGAAATGCTTGAGTTCCCGATTTCTCAACTCTAGCTTCTCAGTCACAATTCATTAGCCACCAGAAAACAATAACCTCCATCTTTTATGCCGTTATTCTCAGCATTACTGTGTATCTTTTTATTTTTATTTTTAATTAGATTTCATCAATGGACATGTGCCAAATCTATTGTGTATCACCTTTCTTGTGAATAAAATGTATGCTTGATTCTTCATATAAAATTCATGTGAAACACTCACATGAACTGTCTGCATATCCAATTCACCTTAACCAATCAAATTCTCTTGCAAATCACTGCCAGTTATGATTTGAACAGTTCTGTAATTTCAAGAAATACACGTTATTCTAAATTGAATTGCCACAAATTTGTCACATATGGATTCAATAAACATTACAAAGTTTCTCACATAGAACCAATTAACAAAAAATAGGTACATTTCAATTTCAATTCACGCTCCAGCAGGCAAAGATAAGACATAAGTCGTACCGTAATCAGGAAAAGGATCAATCAAATCCTGATCCGGGTCATCTCCCCATACGAGTTCCTTAACAACCGCAGAGCCCCGCACGTTTCCATGCCTCAGATTTGTTTCAATATTCTTTTTCAGTAACCTCAGTCTATCAGGCAGGTCAGTGAGTGTTACTTCAGCACCCAAAAGAGCTGCAATGCAGCTGCAAACCATAAACACGAGACATATTCAAGTAAAAAAAGTGAGACTTTTCCTCTTCTTTCTCAACTAGAAAAGTTGAATTCAGAAATTAGAAAAATTCAACCAGCCTAATAAAAATAAAGTTTTGAGTCTTCGCATTCCAAAAATCACCAACACTTCTTACTGAGCATCTTCATTTATAACAAAAAGAGGTCCAATTCCAAAGGTCCCTCTTTAAATTAACTCAATCATCAGGATGGATGGTAAAAAGTTTCCGCCTTTTGCCAGCCTAATTAAGGGAGCAATTTTCCATGACAAAGTATGAATAAACGGATAAAAAAGAAAGTGAAAAAGAAGCAATCTTTACCCTACCAATCCACAGCCAGAGCCCAACTCAATAACCTTCTTGCCATGAAGAAGAAGCAGGCCAGAATCGACAGCATGCTCCAAGAACTTCCCCAACACAACACCACTGTCCCACATTACCGAACCAGTGACTCCAGGTGTGCCCAATGAAGAAGGAGACTGGAGAATGGAAAGACAATGACCGCAAGCATCAAGATTGAGCTGGAGAGAAGAATGGGAGACAAAAGAGTTTGGTTTTGAAAAGGTGGGCTGTTGCATACCCCACAAGAGCATGGTCTCCTCAGCAGCTGATTCTTCATCATGTCCTAGCACTCTCACCTTTCCACCATAAGATCCCAACTTTATTTCTTCTTCAATTTCTGATTCAGCAACAGGACAACTAGCCATCAGTTTGATACCCTCGAAAGAGTTGGCAAGGAACAGCAGGAGCAGGTCTGTAGCTCCTCTTTAGATGGCGACGAGCCAACTATTTGTTGCTTTCTTTTGTTGGCCCATCCCTGGGTCTAAGGATTTCCAGGCCTAAGGTTTGAGTAAAAAGAAAATCAGTTCAAATTAGCACCGGTCCATGATCAGGCCTCTCCTCTTTAGGATAGCAATGGAGATGGCGTACCATAACCCCCCTACAAAAACCCATATCCTAGAGTTTTCAATGCTAATTAACTCGGAATTAAAGAAAACTTCCCGGAATTAAGATGGTGCTCCATTGCATGAAAATAATTCGTTATTATTATTTTAAAAATTAAAAATAAAACAGGATCCCTATTAAAAAAAAACAAATTGGTTTCAGTGATTTTCCCTTTATTTGTGTTTTGCAGGGTTTTCCCAAAATCCTTTTGGTCACTTTAGTTTGTAATTAATTGATTTCCTTCAAGATTTTATTTTGTTTTAAATTGTATTCCATTGATTTGAGAGAGAGAGAGCAATAAAAAAGAGAGGGAGGTCTATGATTCCTTTATATATATATATATAACAAAACTAGCAATGTTAAAGTAATCCTTTTTATGAGAGGAGTGCTACCAATTGTTTTTGACCTTCTATGTTAGCTAAAAAAAAAGATATTTTTTAAACCTATTTATATATGTGATTTAGACCTTATTTGACTTTTTTTGGGTTGATATATCTAATGTTGTTTAGTATGTATTTTTATATGAAAATAGATTTTCAAAACTAAAACGCAACTTGTCCAATTTATTATCCAAAAACAAAATGAAGTGTTGACTGCTATTGTTAAGAGGATTATAACCTTGTTTGGCATTGCATTTAAAAATCACTTTTTAAAAAATTGTTTTTTATTTTTTTTTACTTTAAATTAGAGAAAATTAGTGTTTTTAGATTATTTTTTCATGTGTAGATATCAAAAATAATTTTTAAAAATTAAAAAAAAATATCATTTTGATGTATTTTTTTAATGAAAAATACTTTCAAAAATAATCTCAAGCAAACACTAGGCCTTCCAAACCCGGGCATTTATTTTAAAAAAACTAAATCTTTTCTCACCATTTTATACAAGCTTTTAGAAACTAAACAAGTTAAGATATAATAAGTATATCTTATAATTATTAAATTAATTCATAATGTATTTTAGATATTGTTTTATTCAATTACCTTAAAATTCTAATCAATAAAGATTATAGTAAACTTTTCAAATATTAGCAAGTGTTATTTTTATGCATCATGTTTTTTTTTAAAAAAAAAAAATTGGTTGATATAGTGTGATTTTGTCATCATATAATTAAATCAAAAAACATAATTAAAATGCTTAGAGCTATATTTAAATAAAGGCAAATGTTAACACTAACGTGTTCTGATGATCTCCTCGTCGACTTCTTCTCTCGTCAAACAAGCCATGTGATGTGACCTGAACTTCAAACCAGAAATTAATTGAAAACGAAGTTGTTGAGTGAAACTCAAATCCACAGAAATCCTTAATTAAACCGATTAGGACATGATGCAATGTAGCAGATGAGAAGTTCTGACTTCGAACAAATCCTTGACATCAATGCATGCAACTATATACGGTCAAAACTGTACCTCCCTACATAAAGTATAAAGTATTGTCGATTTCTTTTTGTATTGTTTTTTTTTCTTTCTCATTATGTTTTCATTTTTATTTTTTTTCTAATTATATATTTTTGTTCTTGCGTTTTTTTATTTTTATTTTCCATGAACCACAGTACTTTCCTTCTTCTTTTTTGCCTTATTTTTTCTTTCGTGAGTACGTTTCATTTTTTTTTCAAATTATTTTTTTTTTCGTTTCTTGCATTTTTTTTTTCATGAAGTATTTTTTTACTGGTTTTTTTTCAATTTTTTTTATTTTTTTTACTTATATATAATTTTATTTTTTTTTTTATAATCGGGGTGTTTGGGCTAACTTAATCACATCACAATTAATCCTCGGATCTAATTTTTTTATAGTTTTTTTTTCATTTTTTCCTGATTTCGTTTTGCATTTTTTTTCTAATTATATTTTTTTTCGTTTTTTCCCGGTTATAATTTTTTTAATTTTGTTATCCACTTATATATTGTTTTTTGTTTTTTATGATCGGGGTATCCGAACTAGCTTAAGCGCGACATAATTAATAACTGGATTCAATTTTTTTCTATCACCAGGATGTCCAGACCAACTTATACGTACCACGACTAATCATCAGACCTTTTTTTTTTGCTAAAGTGTTTTCCCGCTAATACATTTTTTTCCTTTTTTTTTCATATACTTTTGTTTTGTTCACTTATATATTTTTTTAACAACCGGGGTCTACGGGCCAGCTTAAGTACCCACGACTAATTCCCGGAATGAATTTGTTTTTAAAACAATATGAGTGCACTACTGATGCTTTCACACTTATATTTTTTGTTTTCTTTAACTTATATTTTTTTTATAATCATGGTCTCTGAGCTAGCTTAAGGTTTTTTTATTATTATTTTTACTTATATATTCTTTTTATAACCAAGATCTATGGCCCACCTTCATCGCACCACGACTAATCCCGGGACCAAATTGTTTTTTGATAACCAGGGTGTCCATGCCAGCTTGCGCGCACCACGACTAATCTCTGGACCAATTTATTATTTTTTTAATTTTTGTTCACTTATACATTTTTTTCCTCATGCCCGAACAAAAAAAAACAATATAACTGGGGTCTCAAGATCAGCTTAAGCAACCACGACTAATTCCTGGATCAATTTTTTTTAAAACAATATGGATTGTAAATGGTGTGGGGAAAACATTGTAGCTCCCCACACATAGCATTGTTGATTGCAACAATGTTTTTCTCGCTACAATGTTTTTTTTCCTTTTTATGTTTCCTTTTTATTTTTTTTCTTATTATATATTTTTTTTCATTTTTCCCCCAAAACTTTTTTTCCCTGTTATACTTTTTTCTTTTTTTTCCTTTTTCTACTTATATTTATTTTTTTGTGTTTTGTTTTTTTATAATCAGGGTTTCTGGGCTATCTTAAGAGCACCATGATTAATATCCAGATCTATTTTTTTTTTGATAACTAGGGTGTCCATGCCAACTTATACGTAACACGACAATCCCTATGCCCACTTTTTTTTCTTCAAAAATGCTTTCTCATTAGTATATTTTTTTTCCTTTTTTTATACTTTTGTTTGGTCCACTTATACATTTTTTTATGACCGGGATCTTTGGGTCCGCTTAAGCACACCACGACTAATTCCTGAAGTGATTTTTTTTAAAAAAAACATTATGGATTTCTACAGTTCTTTCACGTTTATTTTTTTTTTGGTTTTTTTTCACTTATATTTTTTTTATAACCAGGATCTTCGGACAAGTTTAAGCGCATCACCATCACTTCCTGGACCAAATTTGTTTTTTTGATAATCAGGGTATCAAAGCCAGCTTGAACACACCATGACTAATCCCTGGACCAATTTATTATTTTTTTCCTTATACTTTCTTATGTTCACTTATATTATTTTTTTGTGACCGGGGTCTCCGATCCAGCTTAAGAGCACCACAACTAATTCCTGGACTGATTTTTTTTTCAAAAAAAACAATATGAATTGCTACAGTGCTTTCATGTTTATACTTTTTTTTCACTTAATTTTTCTTATAACCGGTGTCTCCAGGATAACTTAAGCTTTTGTTTTTTTGTTTTTTTTTCCACTTATATATTTTATTATAATTGGGATCTCTAGGTGAGCTTAAACGCATCATGATTAATTCCCGGACCCTTTTTTATAATCGAGGTATCCGGGTCAGCTGATGCGTACCACAAGTTGTATAAGTATGTATATATCCTATATAAGACAAAATCCAAGAGTTGGTTATAGAGGTGTATTGGTAATTTACCAATTTTTAATTATATTTTCTGTCAGATGTTGTGGGCACGATGTCAATTCATAGCTCATGCACATTTCAGATGACGCGTGCAGCGTCGTAAAACTTTTAAGAATGTATATTAGTTTTTTATATATTTATTTTATTATGTAAAATATATTTAAAATAATATCATGGTATCAAAGGTATTTTTATTTTTTTTCATTTCTTTGCATAGTACAATAATCATAATACTTTCAAATAAGACAAAAACTAAGAATTGTTAGTGGGATGTCTCGGATAATTTTACTTTTTTAGAAACTAAACTAAAAAATAAAAATAAAAAACCAAAATAAAAAATTGTATGTATTAAAACTAGATAAAAAAAATAATCCCCACAGCATAACTCCTACACACTATCAGATGTTGTCATATCTCTTATTACCTACGCATCCCGTCTTTCCCAAAAACAGGGGGTGTGGTTTTCGACCATCCCAATTTTATCAAATAACTCCAACATAAATATTAACAAACGTACGAGCTAGCTACTCAGGAATAATATAAAATGCAGGGTGAGGTTTATACAAGATCTTTTAGTTGACTTTACGGCTGGCCAAGCCACCAGTTTTAAAAGTTCTTAACTACCAGCACCATGCATGCAGGCATCCCACTGTATTGCTAACCCTATAAATCCAAGCCTCTTCCCATTCAATCTTGCATCAACACATCACACACATAGAAAGCAACCCGTACGTAATTAACGACAATGAGAGCTGCAGTTCTATTGCTGTCCTTCCTTCTCTCTGCCTTGGCTGCAAATCAATATTTGCCCAGGGCAGCAGCTACTGCATCCCCTGATCCAGTGCTTGACGTCAATGGTAAGATACTCACCACCGGCACTAGATACTACATCCTGCCGGTACTGATCCGTGGGAGAGGGGGTGGTGGGCTCAAAATGGCTAGCACTGCAAGAAAAACCTGCCCGCTTGATGTTGTCCAGGACCGATACGAGGCATCGAATGGTCTCCCGCTGAAATTCACCCCTGTGAACTCCAAGAAAGGTGTCATCCGCGTCCACACTGATCTTAACATAAAATTCTCTGCCGCGTCAATCTGTCACCAGTCAACAGTGTGGAAGCTTGACAGCTATGATCAATGGGCAAAACAATGGTTTGTCACGACTAATGGAGTTGAAGGAAATCCCGGTCCGGAAACAACCAGCAACTGGTTCAAGATCGAGAAGTTCCAAAATAACTACAAGCTGGTTTTCTGCCCTACAGTGTGCAGGCACTGCAAAGTTATGTGCAAAGATGTCGGGATTTATACCGATGCTAAAGGAGCAAGGCGTCTGGCACTCAGCAACGTGCCTTTCAAAGTTATGTTCAAGAGGGCTTGAAGATCGTGATCGATGATTCAATATGCTCAGATACAGCTTCAATAAGCCACGTAATGTGGCTCTTCTTGTGCCGTGTGCGTTGTAACATTATAATAAAACTGTGATTCTGGGGGAATAAATTCCATATTTGGAAATTAAAATGTATCTCATTTCTTTACCTAATAAAGAAACAAAGTTGAGTATAGTGATGTTGTGTTTTTATTTCCTTCGCTTTCTATATGGTTGTTTAAAGAATATTGTCATATGTCCACTTTTTTCATTGCCAAAAAAAAGAGAGGAAGTCTTCATGTTTCGAGAAAATCAAAACTTTAAAGAATGTTGATTATAGTAATGCTGGTATTTTTTTTTTGTGGTAAAATCCAAGAAAAACAATGTTTTTTTTAGAAAGAATTCAAGAGATACTCATCGTTTGTTTTTCACAAAGATTGAAAATTTTTGTATTATTTTTAGTAAGAATATAAAACGATGTTTGTTTCACATCTTGTTGGTCAAGAGGATTCAAGTTTTGAGTTGAGAGTCTTCAGAGAAATGGCAAACTTGTGAAACGTTCATCAGACTCTTGTTTCGTATGGTACGGCGTTGTCTACCGACAAGGGTTGCTTTTTATTTTTTTAATCAGAAAAGGGCTTTATTATGGAGGCTCAAAAGATGTTCACGAGATTTTAGGAGTTGACGTACGCGATAGTATTTGGGATTTTAGGAATCACCACCTAGCTAGTTAGGAAACCTTAAATTTCTGATCTTTTCATAGTTTTGAAGGGTTATGGGCGAGTTGCAGTTTAGAAAGATGTTCGCATAACTATTACAGACTACCTGAGGTAGATTATTTTTGGAGAGGTTTTGATATGGTTTAAAGATTTGGTGGTTTCCTAGCAGGTTGTTCTCGTTTAGGATGGACAATATTGTTTTTTTGAATTTGTCGTAGACTTGTGTACGTACCTGAAATTTCTTTGTCTTTTTAGAGGCTCGAAAAAAAAAAGATTCATCATTAAATAATGTCATCCACATTAAATTATAAGTAATTTCATAAATTAGTCTCTAATTAAAATCTAAGAAGTGAAATATTACAAAAATTCTTATTAATTACAGAAATTCTATTATTTTTTATACAATAACTAGGTGGTGGTCCAAGTACATACTGTAATGGAAGGAGGTAATTTTGTGGTGAAGTTGGGTTGTTTGGTGGAGGTGAAGGTGGAGGTGGAATTGGATGGATGCTATGATTAGTTGATACTGCAACAATTGTTGTGGAGTGACAAATGATTTGGTTGATGATTTTTACAAGGAAGATGATGGCAATGGCTTTGCCAACAGTTCTGAGAGTTTGATGAGAGATACGATGAATGATAAAGAGAGAGAACGAGATGTAATGATATGAGATGGAAGAGAATGGTAGGTTGCGCGCGGTAGTTTATTTTCAAGACCAAAAGTAGGAATAAAACTAAATAACAAGAAGAGAATAGGAGAAATGATATTTCTTATTCTGAATTTTCTATATATATATATATATATATATATTTATCTTTTCTTTATATATTTCTATGCCTTTATATTTACAGGCCTCAAGTCCTAGACAAATAAGAATTAAATTACTCAAAACAAATCCTAATCTAACTAGAAATCAATCATTCTAATTAACACAATAATTATAATAAACTAGTTTATTATAATTTTTTCATCAAGAATTCCTACATTAACTATAATTTTAACTAATAATAAAATTCTAATAAATAATGATTTTAATATTGTGGAGGTGTACTAATAGTAAAAGTATGCTTAATTACAAACTCCAAATCTTATTAGTCTAAATCCTAATTAATATATATATATTGAACTTCAACACTTCAGTTTTTTCATCCATTTAAAAGCCTATTCTGATTTAGAATGCAACTATAACTTCTTAACTCACTTATAGAACAACACATAGCAGTTTTTCCAAAAACAATCTAAGATAGAAAACACAATAACTGGTTCCTTAACATGGTATCAGAGCCTTGTTGACCCAGCTGTCACGAGTTTGAATCTCACCACCCCATTGTATTTGATAAAAAAAATCAAACACAAGACAATGTGGGCCTATCCAAGTTTCAAGCTCAAAGGACTTTCACTTGAGGGGGTGTGTTAGAGTATAATATAATCATATTCTGAGTAAACTTTTAGATAAGATTGTTTCTTAACAATAACTTCACGTAACAAAGTCATCCACCATGTATAATTATCGTCTTCTCGATCATTTTTTTTTAATACACAAACCATGCGATGCGAGGTAAGGTGTTAAACGCAAACAAGTAGTATAGAAGGCTTTGGCTTTCATGGACAGTTAGCTAGGCAAAGTATTTGACTAGTCATAAACCTGTTAGCATGCAGATTAATAGCAGACAAGAAGTTCTAGCTTTATACCCCATAAGAAGGTTCTGAATACTTGTTTTTTAATTAACAAGCCACGAAATGCGATGTAAAGTACTGTAAATCGCCAACCAGAATTATATAAGGTGAAATATTTGACTTTCATGGACAGTCAGGCAAAGTTTTTGACTGATCATCCATTCCAACACACAAAAAATTAATTATAAACTGATCAGCACATGATTTGTAGTAGCTCACAAGAAGTTCTAACTTTAGTTTATTACCTCGAGAAATTCTTCGACATCAATGCAACTATATATGAATAATAAAGCTCAAGTTAATTAAATAAGGAACTCTTCTTTCACTAAACAGGATGTTGTTTTGGGCCATCCCTATTTCATCAAATAAAACATCATTTCGTACGAGCTTCTCAGGAATATAAAATGCAGGGTGAGGTTTATACAGGATCTTTTAGTTGACTTTATGGCTGGCCAAGCCGCCAGTTTTAAGAGTTCTTAACTACCAGCACCATGCATGCAGGCATCCCACTGTATTGCTAACCCTATAAATCCAAGCCTCTTCCCATTCAATCTTGCATCAACACATCACACACATAGAAAGCAACCCGTACGTAATTAACGACAATGAGAGCTGCAGTTCTATTACTGTCCTTCCTTCTCTCCTCCGCTGCAAATCAATATTTGCCCAGGGCAGCAGCTACTGCATCCCCTGATCCAGTGCTTGACGTCAATGGTAAGATACTCACCACCGGCACTAGATACTACATCCTGCCGGTACTGATCCGTGGGAGAGGGGGTGGTGGGCTCAAAATGGCTAGCACTGCAAGAAAAACCTGCCCGCTTGATGTTGTCCAGGACCGATACGAGGCATCGAATGGTCTCCCGCTGAAATTCACCCCTGTGAACTCCAAGAAAGGTGTCATCCGCGTCCACACTGATCTTAACATAAAATTCTCTGCCGCGTCAATCTGTCACCAGTCAACAGTGTGGAAGCTTGACAGCTATGATCAATGGGCAAAACAATGGTTTGTCACGACTAATGGAGTTGAAGGAAATCCCGGTCCGGAAACAACCAGCAACTGGTTCAAGATCGAGAAGTTCCAAAATAACTACAAGCTGGTTTTCTGCCCTACAGTGTGCAGGCACTGCAAAGTTATGTGCAAAGATGTCGGGATTTATACCGATGCTAAAGGAGCAAGGCGTCTGGCTCTCAGCAACGTGCCTTTCAAAGTTATGTTCAAGAGGGCTTGAAGATCGTGATCGATGATTCAATATGCTCAGATACATCTTCAATAAGCCACATAATGTGGCTCTTCTTCTGCCGTGTGCGTTGTAACATTACAATAAAACTGTGATTCTGGGGGAATAAATTCCATATTTGGAAATTAAAATGTATCTCATTTCTTTACCTAATAAAGAAACAATGTTCACTATAGTGATGTTGTGTTTTTATCTCCTTCGCTTTCTCTATGGTTGTTTAAAGGATATGTTAGCAAACCTGAAATTTCCGGTCTGTTCATAGTTTTGAAGGGTTATGGGCTAGTTGTAATTAAGAAATATGTTAGCATAACTAACACGCCTTACCTGAGGTAGATTGTTCTTAGAGTGGTTTTGATATGGATTAAAGATTTGATGATTTCCTAGGAAGTCGTTCTGTTTAGGAAGGATAAATATTTTTTGAATTGGCGGTAGGGTCGTATGTATACCTAATTATATTTTGTTCAAAACACTCGTATAGATACTCCGAAAGAGTTTATCAACACACCATTTTTTTTCTATTTTTTATAAGTTTATAAGGTCATATGTTTGTCGAAAACACATTGTTTAAACCAAAACAAAACTAATATAAAAGACCTAAAAGAGTGTTTAACAAACATGACCTTATAAACTTATAAAAAATAGAAAAAAAATGGTGTGTTGATAAACATGTCCTTATCATCGGGCAACTCAGTGAAATACTAAGATGAGTAAACTTGACTGGTTGATCTACTTGGTCAACTCGATTGAGTCAACTCAACCAGTTAACCCAACTAGTTGACCTAATGGGGGTTCACCTAAAACCAAAACAAAAAATGAAACCTAAAACATAATTGAGTCAAACTGGATAAAAAAACAAAAAAAAAAACAACTCAATGGATCAAACAAAAAAACTAAGCAACAAGGTAACCATACAACGTGTAGTCTTGTTAGTATTTTTTTCCCCCTTATCCACCTAAAAAAACAGCTAGGGGTCTACATTGTAGGTGTATTCAACGCCTCTATACTTCACTAAATTTGACAAATCATATTTCAAAATGATGACATGATATTTTTCTACATTGTGGTATCATCAATACTGGATGATTAACACCACAACCATTTCAACACCACCCTAGACTCTAGAGGTGACAAATTTGGGCCAACAGGTAATATATTTTTGAATTGAATCAATGATTAAAGTTTTTTTCACTAAAGACCATATTGCCCTCTTCCATAACCTATAAATAGGAGTTCATCCCATGCTCAAAAGATAAAGATATATGAAGTCAAAGTTTGGAAACAACCATTGAAAACCTAGAATTTTTGCAATTTACTTGCATATATAGTTGATAGTTTTTCCTATACTTCAAATGATATTTTAGTTATGGCAATAAGGGGTGTGATTGTTGGGGAAGTAAAGGCAAGATTGACGCTAAGAATTAACTTGTCTTATCTAATCTAGTGGTGTTGCTCGACTATAAATGGTGGGGTTCCATCTGAGGGAGGCAACGTGATTCACCATTAACATAATCCATTAAATTATAACCAATTTTGAGAGCCTCAAACCAAGATCGCCATTGAGAAAAATATGAGGGTGTGAGTTTTTTATTGATTTGAGTTGTGATGTTAAAAACAACAAGATGAATTTCTAATGGAGAGGTAGGCTAATTTGCAGAAGCCATGAGTATTAAGTTCACGTTCGAGAGGTGATGCTCTAATACCATAGAGGAAAATAAATCTCACTTAAAGCTCACAATAGAAATTTCTACACACTTTGTTTATCAATCGAATGGTCTATATACCTCACAAATTTTATCTACAAGGATTTATACTGCTAAGAGAATAACTTCTACATCAATTGCAGATTTTCTGTACAAAAATACAACAATTTTCTTTGTTATAATGCATGATTCTTGGCTAGATTGTTTATGCATATTACTTACAAAATTAGTTGCAATGCATGATTCTTAGATTGATTGTTTCTGCAAATATGTTTATATGGTGAATTATCAGTGTCCAATAGATACTGAATTGTAACTTGTTTTTACTCATTAAACTTAGAAATAAGTTCTTGTTAATCTGAAGTTAGGTTCTAATTACTAGTACTTTTAATAATAGGTTTCAACCTTATTCCACTAGTTAGTTTCCTTACTATGTCTTTAGATAGTTTTTTTATGAGCAAATACTCTAATTATTTACAAAATTCACAAACACAATAGTGATTATCCCATTTATAATCAACTCTCGAATATCTTTATGTCGAATTCTTATATATCTCGATTTACCATTATAAATATAATTATATTAAATTCAAACTTTTATCTTTTGATGTTATAAATATTCAAGTAATAGCATTGTGAAGCCCACTAGAAAAACCAATACAGTGGGTATTCATTTAATTTACTTCATTATAGAAACTCGTACTTATAAACACTTAGAAGAGAGAGTTTCTTTCTAACATGGAATAAAAATCTTTTCATTCATTATTCATATGCAAACAACACCAATAGTTTATTGTTCTTTAGCTGGATTTGGAGTGGGAAGAGCTTGGAAGTTCATTGGAATGGTTACATTTTTTGAAGATTGAAGACTGAAGATTGATTCCAAGTATACAACAAGTGTTAGAATTAGTCTAGCTTTCAATTATTATTATTATGTTTCCTAAAAAAGATCACCTTGTTTGATCAAGTTTCTAGTTTCATTAGAAGTTAAGTATTTTTCCTATTTAGTTTACAGAAGAAGTTGCAATCAAATTAAGAAATCCTATTTGAATATAACTCTTCAAGTTTTAGCTATTAATAAAGAAGAGGGATAGCAGTAACCTTACATTTGAATTCTACTCATTCTTGCAATTCCTTAGTGTTCTTCATTGTTTTTTATTTCATCACAACTCTAGTTTTGAATTGTGTTGACTTTTATTCCTTTGATTTCCAAGCATGTTTTCGTCAATCACAACAAACTACGACTTAACACACCATACTAGATGAAAGCCTAAAATGCTTAATCAAAAGATTTAAGACACGAACACCTGAATGATCTGTAGTGATTCCGTTGCAGATAAGATAAGGCATAAAGAATTATACAATAAACTAAAAGAGCTTAGTGTTTCACTGTAGCATGTGAGTGAAAACACTGTGGATTTCAACAGTGTTTTTTTTTTTTCGTTTTTGAGCTTTAATATACTACTTATATATTATTTCATAGAAAGAGATAAAGAGAAAGCTTTAGGCTATTGGCAAAGATAGAGGCAGAGGAAGGAGGATTGAGGCGCTAGGCAGGGGTTCGAACCCTGCCTCTAGCGTGTTTCCTTTCTTTTTTTTTTTACTTTTTTTTTTTTACTTTTTTTTTTACTTTTTTTATTGATTTGATTTTTTTTTATTTTTTTTTCACTTATATTTTTTTATTTATTTTGATTATTTTTTATTTAATTCGTTTTGTTTTTTTTCACTTATATTGTTTTTTAAATAATTTATTGATATTTTTATTGATTTTTTTCCAATTATTAACTCAATAAGAATAATAATATTATTTTTTTTATTGCTTCCTTTTTTTATGTTTTTTATTTTATTCATCATAATAATTTAATAATATTCTTAAATTTTAAGACTTCGATGTTTTAATTTTGACCCTTATACTTTTAATTTTGGATTTTAATCCTTTTATGTTTAATGTTCATTTCAGCCCTATTACTTTTAATTTTTCATTTTAATCCCTTTATTTCTTTTAATTTCAAGAATAATCCTTACTTTTGTCCATGTGTGTGTGTGTGTGTCTATTGTGGTTAGTTTTGATTTTGATTTTTTTATTTTCTTATTTGTTGGGCTGATATATTTTTTTTTAAAAAAACAATAGTTCTTAAATTTTATTTTATATCTATGATCATTTGAAAATTGATATTTGTATTTGTTTTTGTTATTTCTTTTAGTTTTTTTTCCTTTTATATTTTTACGTCATATGACTTTTTTTACCTAATAATTTTTACTTTATTTTTTTGTTTGATATTTTGTTAAAGTTTTTTATGATTTTTTTAGTCTTTTATTTTTTTCATTATAATAATAATAATTTAATGTTTTTCTCTTACTTACTCTTTTGTTAATGTTTTTTAGGTTTTTTTTTCTCTCGGGATAATTTGATAATTTTTATTCTTTTAATAGTTATACAAACTTTTTACTCAGCCCGCAAAGTAGTGTAATATTTTTTTTATAATTTTAGGGTCAAATAATTTTTTTTCAAGTCAATAATTTTTTTTTTCATTTTTTTTTCATATTATCTTTTGTTAATGTTTTTAGGGTTTTTTTAAGCCTTTGATTTAATTTTATTTTCTTCATGTTATTAAAACAATAATAATATAAATATTAAGAATAATAATGGTAATTTTAGATTTTTGTTTTTACGTGTTTTTTTATTAATTTTGTTTGGTTTTTCTCTGAGATTTATTAAATAATATTTATTGTTTTGATAGTGATAGTGATGTTAATTGAAGAAGTTAAGACTTTGATTTACTATTATTATAATAAAGAATGTTGACCTTTTTCATAATATAAAATTTTATATATTAGATTATTATATTGTAATCTCAACAATTATAAAAATTATTTGTTATGCCCGCAACGTAGTGCGGACAATCCAGTAAAAACTATAATAAGAAGCACGATAACATAAAATCAAAATTAATTCAAGTTAGATCGATCTATCCAAATGATGTGGCTGTCAAGTTGCTCGAGTTTAACCGATGAACTCTCAACTAATTTTGGAGGCAGAGCACATACTTTAAGAAGTCAAATAAAGTTGGCATGATGGAAGTAATGATTACAGCCAAGACAAGATATATGTGCTCCATTAGTTATCCAATTCTTTATTTCTAGCACCAATCGATGCATCCCATCCCCAATTCTAGCTCATTAAATTGAATCTCCTCTCCATTGATTTTTACATCCAAAAACAAAAATATATATCAATAGAAGATAAAAATGAATTATCCATTGTTATTGCTGTGCTTACTCCTTGCCTTTGCCTGCACAAAGCAGTCAGTAGCTGCTGCTGAACCAGTGGTGGACATTGATGGTGAAAAGCTTGTAGCAGGCACCAAATATTATATCTTGCCAGTGTTCCGTGGGAGAGGAGGTGGGATTACAATGGCTAGAAACAAAACCAGCTGCCCACTTGCTGTTGTCCAAGACCGTCTTGAGCTATCGAAGGGTCTTCCACTTACATTCACACCAGCTGTCGACAACAACAAAGGTGTGATCCTTGTTTCTGCTGATCTTAACATCAAATTTGTTGCTACAACAACATGTCCCCAATCAACAGTATGGAAGATTATAAAGTCTTCGAACTCGAAGGTACAATGGTTTGTGTCCACTGGCGGGGTTGAAGGAAATCCTGGTTTTAATACGGTGACCAACTGGTTCAAGATTGAGAAAGCTGATGGTGATTACAAGCTTGTTTTCTGTCCTACTAAAGTTTGTAACTGTGGAGTTTTATGCAGGGATATTGGGATTTATATTGAGGATAATGGGACTAGAACACTGTCTCTTAGCGATGCATTGCAGCCTTTTAAAGTCCAGTTCAAGAAAGCTTTGAAAACAACCACGTGAATGAATGCTCAAAACCTTGCGAGAGCCAGCTGCATCATAATAATAGAAGCACCCTTTTCATGCTGCTCTTGTTCTTGGTTTTGGTATGTTAGTGGTCTCAAGCTCTCTGCAAGCCTTCTTTTTCCAATCAGAGCCCATGGCTCTGCTCTAATAATGTTTAAATGAATCCATGTTGTTTTTAAGAATAATAAAGTTGGCTCTCTTGTATTTCTCTTATGAATTTTGAGATGAGAACTTAACTATTGGTATAATCTTAGACTTGGATGGGGAGAGATGAAATTTCTTCTCTAGATTACCATACAAAATATCTGAAACTAGATTACTTGAGAGGCAGAGTTTTCCAAAGAAATTGCTGTCTGTAGATTCTTGATGGCTTTTTCATAACACAAGAACCCCATAAACCAGAATTGAAAACTGTCATGTGTAAGTATTTCTATGAAACCCATGCTCGCTATCACATCCATGCAAAGTATCACATTCATCCACAACCTTAGCAGTCACACGCCTTTACATATGCAACATGTTGTGTTGGTACAACAATTGTTTGTTTTTAAGAAAAACCATAGCCACCACCTTTTACCTTTTTATCTTCCCTTTCTATATCCTAACCCGGCCACACCAGTGCTTGCACCAACATTGATCTCTCTATTACCTTTCATATTCCCTTTCAAACCAGTGATCAAACTCAAAGTACTAAAGCAGAAGGATCTGCAAAAGAGGAGAGTAAAGCAAAGGGGACTTTAGAGGAGAATCAAGCCGCCACTAAAGAAAACAGGATCAAGAATGCTAAGGCACTAAGTGTCATTCAAGGAGCATTGACTGATGACTTGTTCCCAAGAATCAGAAATGAAAAAACAGCCAAAGGAGCATGGGAGATTCTGGAGAGAGAATTTAGAGGTGATAAGAAGGTAAGATCTGTGAAATTGCAAGCAATTAGGGCTGAATTTGAATATATGAGGATGTTAGATGCTGAAAGTTTAGATCATTATCTTGCAAAATTCTTTGCAACCATAAATGATTTGAAGTCATTTGGAGAAGAAATTAGTGAATCAAGAATTGTGCAGAAACTCTTGATGAGTTTGAGTAGAAGATATAAGTCTATAGTTGCTATTATTGAAGAAACTAGAGACCTTGATGTCTTGAGAATTGAAGAAGTTGTCGTAACCCAATTTTTGGGTTACTCCCCAAAATAAAATAAAAATGAAAAAAATAAAATAAAAGTGGTTTGGTGTTGTTAGAAAAATTGTGGTAAAATTTTTAAATATTTGCTGAGCTTAATCATATCCCTGTTGCGCCCAAAAATGAGAAAAATACAAATTCGAGGTAAATATTAAGTCAAAAATCATAATTATATTTTTTATAAGCCAAATTGATTTAATCATGGGCTAATTCAAAATATTATTATGTTTGAGAATTAATTTAGGGTCCAATTGAAGAATTTAATTAAGTGCAATGACTTAATTATGCTTTAAATTAATCAAATTAATTTTTATTACATGCTTAATTGACAAAAAGTCAAATTCTTGAATTTAATCCAGGTTCAATTTAGAAGATTGGAATTTTTGGAGACCCAATTGAATTTTTTCAAGCTAATTGTGCAAAATTAGGGGCCAAATTGAAGACAATTGAAAATTTAATGCTCAATTGAAAGTCAAATTGCACAAAACAAAACGCAGGGACCAGAATAAAAAAGGCACACAAATTGAAGGACCAAAGTATATTTTTACCTATAATAATTCAACAACAACCCACTCAACCAAAAGTTGGCCACCATGCAATCCTATATAAATAGCAGCATGAAAGCTGCATCATGAGGGGGACCCGAAAAATCAAAAGAAAAGAACAAACCGAAACCCTACAAACAGAGAACCTAATTTCTTTTTCTCCGAAGGGGCTGCAGCCGCGAGACCTCAATTGTGGCAGCTGCAGCCCCACAATCGGCCATTTCCCCATTTTTAATTTTCCTTCCCTCTCCGATCAATCCCCCATTTTCATCTTTTTCTTTTCTTTTCTTTCTCTCTCACCGCTCAGCCCTCTCCCTCTCTCGCCGCTCAGCCCTCTCCGGCCAGCCTCATTCTCACCCGTGAGCCTCTTCCCATTTCATTCTCTCCTCCGACCACAGCTCCCATGGCCACATAGCCAGCCTTCCTCTCCACCTTCATCGGTCGCCCCCTTTGCCTCCAGCCATGACCAGCCGCCCGAGCTTGCTCTCTTCCTCTCATGCTCCAGCCCCCAGTAGGCCTCCCTGTGTCTCCACACTTGTGACCAGTTAGCCGTGCTGAGAAGAAGAAGGAGAAGAAGTGATATGAGATTTTTGAGAAGAGGAGAATCGATTGATTGTGTTTTCGTTTGTTGAGTTTTGTCTTTCATGTGCAGGCCCTCTCTGCCTCCCTCCGGTCAGCCAACCTCCCACGGTCTCATGCCTCAGCCTCAACAGCACCCTCTCCTGTCAAATCTGAGCTCCGGCGAGAAGGAGAAGAAGAGGAACGGTTTAAGAAGAAACAGATTCGGAATTTGAAGGAGCGAAGGACAGATCTACAAAAATTTGAATCTTGAACCCTGTTTGATGTTTGTGTGCTTTGGTTGTGTTTGCAGGTCACCATGGAAGTCATCTCCGGCGAGAGAAAGGGGGAGGAAGCTGATCTGCCCCGTCATCACTGTTCACCGACGGTGGCGCGTTGGCAGACACGCCACCATTGCCTCCAGACGCGCTGCCACTGTCTAGAACTGTTCTAGGGTTGTTTTTTTTTGTAATCTTCCTTCTATGTTCATGTTTTATTGAACTTTTATTGTATTTTTAATTATTGTAAAAAATGTAATGAAAAAAATGAAAAGATGTTGTGTGCAAGTTGCATTTCAATTATTGTAAAAATATAATGAAAAAAGAAATAAAAAGAGTGTGTGTGTGTGTTGTGTGTTTTATTTATTTTTATGTTGTTTTTGTTAAGAAAAAATATAAAATAAAATAAAAAATGTGTTTTCGTTGCATATGTCCAATGTTTCAAAAATATAAAAATCTTTTTTTAGAATTTATTATTATCGTCGGTATTCGGATAAATAAATCTTAAAGATTAAAAAATTCAAAATATTCGGGGAACAATACGCTATTATTAACTGATCATTGTTTGGATAAACAAATCGGTATCCAAAATATTCGACGGGAATAATATACTATTATTCACTTTCGGTGTTTGGATAAATAAAATCTAAGGGGTTAGTATCCAAAATCGGCGGATAATAATCAATAAAATTCATAGGATTTTTCTAAGCTGTGATCGATTTTTTTATCATAACATTTTTTGTGAATAAATACAACATATTTGATTTTTTTTTAAATTACATCAAGGTATACAATGCAACTTACTTCAGGTAAGGCGTAGAAGGGGTGCTAATACCTTCTCTTTGCGCAACCAGTCCATTACCCTCGAATCTCTGAGCAGACCAGTACAAATCGAGTGTTCCTAGCGACCCTCAACAGCAAGGTGGCGACTCCTCAAAATCCATCGAGAGAGTCAGGATCCCTCCCGGGACGCCGCGCGGCGACGTGCGGCAGAAGTCATAGACTCGGTTAAAGTCTATGATAAAAAGGAAGATTTTCATGATGAGAGGGATAGAAATGCAGGGACTGAGAGAGCCTTCAGCAGCCTAAAGATTAGGAACAATCAAGGGTATAACACAAGTAAATTCACACAAGTAACACACAATCAGGCAAAGTGACAGTCACAAAACAAGAAAGAAAGAACTTGGCCTGCTAAACCTTTCAATAATAATGGTAATGCAGGTTGGAATGGCAGCACAAGTGCAGGGAGTCAAGGTAGTGTGAAGCCACAATGTCATGTTTGTGGCAAGTATCATTTTGGTGTGTGTAAGTTCAAAGGCAAACCAAAATGCATGAAGTGCAGTAGGTTTGGTCACAGTGCACGAGATTGTAGCAGCAACAGCAACATCCACAGATCACAGGCAAACTGTGCAAAGCAAGAAGAACCAACAACAACAAACTTATTCTATGCATGCCATGCTGCAAGTATAGAAGACAAGAGTGTGTGGTTTGTTGACAGTGCATGCAGCAACCATATGACATCAAAAGAATCTGAGTTGATTAATCTTGACAAGTCAGTGAAGTGCAAAGTCAAGATGGGTTCAGGCGATTTAGTGGATGCAACAGGGAAGGGAACACTTGCTGTGAACACAAAGCATGGAAAAAGGTACATAAATGAAGTACTTTTAGTTCCTGGACTAGATGAGATCTTATTGAGTGTGGGACAAATGATTGAACATGGTTATTATGTTTTATTTGGAGGCAATCTTGTTGTTATATTTGATGATGGTAGCTTAGTAAATGTAATTTCTAAGGTGGTAATGAGTGGAAATAGATGTTTTCCACTCACATTAGAGTCCATTACACCTGCTGCAATGAACACCACAACCTGTCCAGATTCATGGATATGGCATAGGAGGCTTGGTCACCTAAACTTCACAAATTTACAGAAGATGCAAAAACTGGAGATGGTGTTTGGACTGCCTATGATTGAAGATGTGAAAAGTGTGTGTGAAGGCTGTGTTTTAGGCAAACATCACAGGGAACAATTTGACAGAAAAGGAGCATGGAGAGCCAAGAGTCCACTGGAGTTAATCCACACTGACTTGTGTGGACCAATGCAGTGTGAGTCAGCAGGAGGGAACAAATACTTCATCACATTCATTGATGATCTATCAAGAATGTGTTGGGTATATTTCCTCACGAGAAAGGTTGACACTTTCAATGTTTTTAGAAAGTTTAAAGCATTTGTACATCTGCAGAGTGGCTACAAAATAAAAAGGCTAAGGAGTGATAGAGGAGGTGAATACACTTCCAATGAGTTCCAACAATTCTGTTCAGATTTGGGGATGGAGAGGCAGCTCACTATTGCTCATACCCCACAACAAAATGGGGTAGCCGAGAGGAAGAACAAAACAATTTGTGAAATGGCAAGGTCTTTAATGGTAGAGAAGGGAATCCCAACTGAATTTTGGGCTGAGGCTGTGAATGTATCTGTTTATCTCCAAAACAGATGCTATACATCAGCTAATGTAGAGAAAACACCATTTGAGGTGTTTACAGGAAGGAAACCTGGGGTTAAACACCTCAAGGTATTTGGCTGTATATGCTACACTTTTGTTCCATCAGTTTTGAGGCAGAAATTTGATGAAAAATCTGAGAAGGGAGTGTTTATGGGCTATGGCAGCTGTGAAAAGGGGTATAAAGTATATCTCCTACATGCTAAGAAGATCATATTATCCAGAGATGTTATCTTTGATGAAGATAAATCTTGGAACTGGGGAACAGAACATGACCAATCTGTTTCTGTGAATTTTCCTATTGAGGACAGTAATGAGAAGGGGGAAGATCATGCAGGACAGACACTGGAAACTCAGAATAATGGTGATGAGAACTATCATTCAGTACAACCAAGTACTGAATCACCTGAAGATGAAGATGAAAACAACAATCAAGATGGCTCAACACCAGTAAAGATGAGGAGTCTTGAAGACATCTATGCTAGGTGTAACATGTGCATTATTGAGCCAGAAAACTATCAAGAAGCAGCAAGGGATAAAGCTTGGGTAGAAGCCATGAATGCTGGGTTGGAAATGATAGATAAGAATGACACATGGGACTTAGTAGAGAGGCCAGCTGACAAGCCAGTGATAGGGGTCAAATGGGTGTACAAAACCAAGTTAAACTTGGATGGGACCATACAAAAACACAAGTCAAGGTTGGTTGCCAAGGGTTATGCATAGAAACCCGGTATAGACTACAATGAAACATTTGCACCCGTGGCAAGACTTGACACAATTCGAACCATTGTTGCATTGGCAGCACAAAAAGGGTGGAGATTGTTACAATTGGATGTCAAGTCAGCCTTCCTAAATGGGGTTCTAAATGAGGAGGTGTATGTTGAGCAGCCTGAAGGGTACTTAACTGTAAATGCAAAAAACAAAGTCTATAAGTTGAATAAGACTTTGTATGGGCTCAAACAGGCTCCTAGAGCCTGGTATGCTGAGATTGACAAATATCTTGCAAAGTGCAAGTTTAAGAGAAGCATCAGTGAGCCTACTCTATACACCAGGAAGGATTGCGAAGGAGAGATCATCATTGTTGCAATCTATGTGGATGACATAGTATATACTGGAAATAGTGAAAGAATGCTTGTTGAATTCAAGAAGGACATGATGCAGAGGTATGAGATGACAGACCTCGGGTTGTTGCATCATTTCCTTGGCATGGGAATATTGCAAAGTAATCAAGGGATATTCATACATCAAAGGAAGTATGCAAAATCCCTATTAGTGAAGTTTGGACTGGAAGATTGTAAACCAGTCACAATCCCCTTGGTTGTTGGTGAGAAACTAAGAAAGGAGGATGGTAGTGAGGCTGCTGATGAAGGTCTATACAGAAAAATAGTAGGGAGTTTGTTGTATTTAACAGCAACAAGACCACACTTGATGTACTCAACAAGTCTCTTGTCAAGGTTTATGACTAATCCTACAAGGAAACACATGGGGGTTGCAAGGAGGGTCCTTAGGTATGTCCAAGGGACACTTACCTATGGAATTGAATACAAAAAAGAGAAGACAACAACTCTTATTGGCTATTGCGATGCTGACTGGGTTGGAAGTGAGGATGGCAGTAGGAGCACCTCAGGGTATATGTTCAATTTTGGCATTGGCATTTTCTCATGGGCATCAATCAAACAGACTTCAGTGGCACTATCTACAGCAGAAGCTGAAAATGTTTCAGCTTCTGAGGCCACAGCACAAACAATTTGGCTGAGATGTGTGCTTGAAGATCTAGGAGAATCACAGACAGAAGCTACACTCTTGAAGTGTGATAACATGTCTGCAATCTCAATGTCTAGAAATCCAGTTTTCCACCAAAAGACTAGACATATCAACAGAAAATTCCACTTCATACGGGAAGCACTACAAGGAGTTATAGATATGCAATATTGTAGAAGTGAGGAGCAATTGGCAAATATCCTAACTAAAGCACTACCTAAGGAGAAATTCAATCAATTAAGATTGAAGCTGGGAGTGAAGTCAGTGAGTAGCTTAGGAAAGGCTGTTGATAACTAAGCAATACACTGACATTCAAGTCAGGTGAAGTTAATGCCACGTGGAGCAGCATCAAGAGAAGATGAAGAAGAAGGCTAAACTACTGTCTGTCATAACAGTCAGAGGGAGAAGAAGAAGCCAACGAGATTCTAACAGAATTAGTTAATTCATTGTAACTGATTCTAAGTAGTTAAATGTGGTTAACAAACTGTTAATACAAGTTAATCACACAAGTAAAGCATGTAAACAATCTGCTCCCTATGACAGTATAAATAGGGCATTTCATCAAGCACATTGTAAGCAATTACATATACCCAATACAAGAATTTACGAAGTTAGTAAAAAAGCTTATCTATTTCTCTTTCTCTCTTTAAACTCTTTCTTTTCATCTTCCACAAAATCTACCCAAAGTGAATTACCTGCAACAAACAATTAACAACAAATGTTAGTTGAAATCAATAAAATCAACATTATTTTGGAGGCTCAAAAGATGTTCATGAGATTTTATTACAACTTTACCATTAAATTGTTTGTTTTTAAGAAAAACCATGGCCACACCAGTGCTTGCACCAACATTGATCTCTCTATTACCTTTCATATACTCGTTGGTTTATGAAAATAAAAAAAATCAAATGATCTCGTAGATATTTTATAGATTGGGAATTACACGCAATTATAACTCATCTTAAAATGCCAAAGAATGATGAAATTGGAAAATAGAAAAACTAACAAATTGTACTAGCTAGGTGGTGGTCCAAGCACATACTGTAATGGAAGGACGTAATTTTGTGGTAAAGTTAGGTTGTTTAGTGGAGGTGGAGGTGAAATTGGATGGATGCTATGATTGGTTGATACTGCAACAATTGCTGTGGAGTGACAAATGATTTAGTTGATGATTTTTACAAGGAAGATGATGGCAATGACTTTGCCAACAGTTCTGAGAGTTTGATGAGAGATACAATGAATGATAAAGAGAGAGAACGAGATGCAATGATATGAGATGGAAGAGAATGATAGGTTGCGGTAGTTTATTTTCAAGACCAAAAGCAGGAATAAGACTAAATAACAAGAAGAGAATAGGAGAAATGATATTTCTTATTCTGAATTTTCTAATATATATATATATATATATTATCTTTTCTTTTTATAATTATATGCCTTTATATTTATAGGCCTCAAGTCCTAGACAATTAAGAATTAAATTACTCAAAACAAATCCTAATCTAACTAGAATTCATACATTCTAATTAAACAATAATTATAATAAACTAGTTCATTATAATTTTTTCATCAAGAATTCCCACATTAACTATAATTTTATCTAATAATAAAATTCTAATAAATAATGATTTTAATATTGTGGAGGTGTACTAATAGCAAAAGTATGCTTAATTACAAACTCCAAATCTTATTAGTCTAAATCCTAATTAATATATATATATATATATATATATATATATAACTTCAACACTTCAGTTTTTTCATCCATTTAAAAGCCTATTCTGATTTAGAATGCAACTATAACTTCTTAACTCACCTATAGAACAACACATGACAGTTTTTCCAAAAACAATCTAAGATAGAAAACACAATAACTGGTTCCTTAACATGGTATCATAGCCTTGTTGACCCAGCTATCACGAGTTCGAATCTCACCACCCTATCCTATTTGATAACAAAAATTCAAGCACAAGGTGATGTGGGCCTATGCAAGTTTCAAGCTCAAAGGACTTTCACTTGAGGGGCTGTGTTAGAGTATAATATAATCATATTTTAAAACCTAACTTATAAACTTAATCTTTTAGATAAGATGGTTCCTTAACAATAACTTCACTGAACAAAGCCATCCGCCGTGATTTACGAGGAGAATAGAAAAACAATGCACTTTAATAATTGGTTTTCTTTTCTTCTAGTATATAATTATCGTCTTCTCGATCATTTTTTTTTTTAATATACAAACCATGCGATGCGAGGTAAGGTGTTAAACGCAAACAAGAAGTATAGAAGGCTGTGGACAGTTAGCTAGGCAAAGTATTGGACTAGTCATAAACTTGTTAGCATGCAGATTAATAGCAGACAAGAAGTTCTAGCTTTATACCCCATAAGAAGGTTCTGAATACTTGTTTTTTTAATTAACAAGCCACGGAATGCGATGTAAAGTACTGTAAATCGCCAACCAGAATTATATAAGGTGAAATATTTGACTTTCATGGACAGTCAGGCAAAGTTTATGACTGATAATCCATTCCAACACACAAAAAATTAATTATAAACCGATCAGCACATGATTTGTAGTTGCTGACAAGAAGTTCTAACTTTAGTTTATTACCTCGAGAAATTCTTCGACATTAATGCAACTTTTGTCAAAGTACACTGTATATGAATAATAAAGCTCAAGTTAATTAAATAAGGAACTCTTCTTTCCCTAAACAGGATGTTGTTTTGGGCATCCCTATTTCATCAAATAAAACATCATTTCGTACGAGCTTCTCAGGAATATAAAATGCAGGGTGATCAGGTTTATACAAGATCTTTTAGTTGACTTTATGGCTGGCCAAGCCACCAGTTTTAAAAGTTCTTAACTACCGGCACCATGCATGCAGGCATCCCACTGTATTGCTAACTCTATAAATCCAAGCCTCTTCCCCTTCAATCTTGCATCAACACATTACACACATAGAAATCAACCCGTACGTAATTAACGACAATGAGAGCTGCAGTTCTATTGCTGTCCTTCCTTCTCGCTGCCTTGGCTGCAAATCAATATTTGCCCAGGGCAGCAGCTACTGCATCCCCTGATCCAGTGCTTGACGTCAATGGTAAGATACTCACCACCGGCACTAGATACTACATCCTGCCGGTACTGATCCGTGGGAGAGGGGGTGGTGGGCTCAGAATGGCTAGCACTGCAAGAAAAACCTGCCCGCTTGATGTTGTCCAGGACCGATACGAGGCATCGAATGGTCTCCCACTGAAATTCACACCTGTGAACCCCAAGAAAGGTGTCATCCGCGTCCACACTGATCTTAACATAAAATTCTCTGCCGCGTCAATCTGTCACCAGTCAACAGTGTGGAAGCTTGACAGCTATGATCAATGGGCAAAACAATGGTTTGTCACGACTAATGGAGTTGAAGGAAATCCCGGTCCGGAAACAACCAGCAACTGGTTCAAGATCGAGAAGTTCCAAAATAACTACAAGCTGGTTTTCTGCCCTACAGTGTGCAGGCACTGCAAAGTTATGTGCAAAGATGTCGGGATTTATACCGATGCTAAAGGAGCAAGGCGTCTGGCTCTCAGCAACGTGCCTTTCAAAGTTATGTTCAAGAGGGCTTGAAGATCGTGATCGATGATTCAATATGCTCAGATACAGCTTCAATAAGCCACATAATGTGGCTCTTCTTCTGCCGTGTGCGTTGTAACATTACAATAAAACTGTGATTCTTGGGGAATAAATTCCATATATGGAAATTAAAATGTATCTCATTTCTTTACCTAATAAAGAAACAATGTTCACTATAGCGATGTTGTGTTTTTATCTCCTTCGCTTTCTCTATGGTTGTTTAAATGATATGTTAGCAAACCTGAAATTTCCGGTCTGTTCATAGTTTTGAAGGGTTATGGGCTAGTTGTAATTAAGAAATATGTTAGCATAAGTAACACGCCTTACTTGAGGTAGATTGTTTTTAGAGAGGTTTTGATATGGATTAAAGATTTGATGATTTCCTAGGAAGTTGTTCTGTTTAGGAAGGATAAATATTAATATCTTTTGAATTGGTGGTAGGGTCGTATGTATACCTAAACCTATTTTGTTCAAAACACTCGTATAGATACTCCAAAAGAGTTTATCAACACACCATTTTTTTTCTATTTTTTATAAGTTTATAAGGTCATGTTTGTCGAAAACACATTGTTTAAACCAAAACAAAACCAATATAAAAGACCTAAAAGAGTGTTTAACAAACATGTCTTAAGTTCACGTTGGAGAGGTGATGCTCTAATACCATACAGGAAAATAATCTCACTTAAAGCTCACAATGGAAATTTCTACACGTTTTGTTTATCAATCGAATGGTCTATATACCTTACAGATTTTATCTACAAGGATTTATACAGCTAAGAGAATAACTTCTACATCAATTGTAGATTTTCTGTGCTAAAATACAACAATTTTCTTTGTTATAATGCATGATTCTTGGCTAGATTGTTTATGCATATTACTTCCAAAATTAGTTGCAATGCATGATTCTTAGATTGATTGTTTTGCAAATATGTTTATATGGTGAATTATCAGTGTCCAATAGATACTGAATTGCAACTTGTTTTTACTCATTAAACTTAGAAATAAGTTTCTTGTTAATCTGAAGTTAGGTTCTAATTGCCAGTACTTTTAATAATAGGTTTCAACCTTATTCCACTAGTTAGTTTCCTTACTATATCTTTAGATAGTTTTTTTTTATGAGCAAATACTCTAATTATTCACAAATTTCACAAAGATAATAGTGATTATCCCATTTATAATCAACTCTCGAATATCATTATGTCGAATTCTTATATATCTCGATTTACCATTAGAAATATAATTGTATTAAATTCAAACTTTTATAAATATTCAAGTAATAGCATTGTGAAGCCCACTAGAAAAACCAATACAGTGGGTATTCATTTAATTTACTTCATTATAGAAACTCATACTTATAAACACTTAGAAGAGAGAGTTTTTTTTTCTAATATGGAATAAAAATCTATTCATTCATTATTCATATGCAAACAACACCAACAATTTATTGTTCTTTAGCTGGATTTGGACTGAGAAGAGCTTGGAAGTTCATTGGAATGGTTACATTTTTTGAAGACTGAAGACTGGTTCCAGGTATACAACAAGTGTTAGAATTAGTCTAGCTTTCAATTATTATGTTTCCTAAATAAGATCACCTTGTTTGATCAAGTTTCTAGTTTCATTAGAAGTTAAGTATTTTTCTATTTAGTTTACAGAAGAAGTTGTAATCAAATCAAATTTGAAGATAACTCTTCAAGTTTTAACTATAAATAAAGAAGAGGGATAACAGTAACCTCACACTTAAATTCTGCTCATTCTTGCTACTCCTTAGTGTTTTTCATTGTTCTTTATTTCGATACAATTCAAGTTTTGAATTGTGTTGACTTTTGTTCCTTTGATCAACATCACGTAGGCATGTTTTCGTCAATCACAACAAACTACGACTTAATACACCATACTAGATGAAAGCCTAAAATGCTTAATCAAAAGATTTAAGACACGAATACCTGACTAATCTGTAGTGATTACGTTGCAGATAAGATAAGGCATAAAGAATAAAAACTATAATAAGAAGCACGATGACATTAAATCAAAATTAATCCAAGTTGATCGATCTATCCAAATGATGTGGCTGTCAAGTTGCTCGAGTTTAACCGATGAACTCTCAACTAATTTTGGAGGCAGAGCACATACTTTAAGAAGTCAAATAAAGTTGGCATGATGGAAGTAATGATTACAGCCAAGACAAGATATATGTGCTCCATTAGTTATCCAATTCTTTATTTCTAGCACCAATCGATGCATCCCATCCCCAATTCTAGCTCATTAAATTGAATCTCCTCTCCATTGATTTTTACATCCAAAAACAAAAATATATATCAATAGAAGATAAAAATGAATTATCCATTGTTATTGCTGTGCTTACTCCTTGCCTTTGCCTGCACAAAGCAGTCAGTAGCTGCTGCTGAACCAGTGGTGGACATTGATGGTGAAAAGCTTGTAGCAGGCACCAAATATTATATCTTGCCAGTGTTCCGTGGGAGAGGAGGTGGGATTACAATGGCTAGAAACAAAACCAGCTGCCCACTTGCTGTTGTCCAAGACCGCCTTGAGCTATCGAAGGGTCTTCCACTTACATTCACACCAGCTGTTGACAACAAGAAAGGTGTGATCCTTGTTTCTGCTGATCTTAACATCAAATTTTGTTGAAAGCCAGCTGTAAAGACAAAATGGAAGTGTTATGACAGTTGTTATAACAGAGTTTTTTATAAATGAGTTGAAATCAAGCTGTAAAGAGATAATGGAGTCTATATACAAAGTTGAGCACTGTAACATAAATTGAACTGAATAACAGGAAGAAAAATACTCTTGAATTTTCCACATGGTATCAGAGCAAATTATTTGATTTGTCATCCGAATTTGATTTTTTTTCTTTCGAAGTTCTTCAAATCTTCTCAGAAATACCGAAGTTTCTTTCATTAATCCCAGAAACCAACACACCAGATTTTCCCCAGTTTTTCTTTTTTTTCCAGCAACCAAATAGCCGAATTTTTTCCCCAGAAAGCAATACTTTCCCAGCAACCAAACAGCCGAAATTTTTTCCCCAGAAACTCGAATTTCTTTCCCAGCAACCAAACACCCCATAATTTTCCCCAGAAACCCAAGTGTTTCCCAGTAACCAAACACCCATAATTTTTTCCTCAGAAACCCAAAGTTTGTTCCCGGAATCCATCAATTCCATTTTTTCAACCCATTCAAACATTCAATTCTTCCACAGTCCAAGAAAATCAGAAAAAAAAAACACACACAAAATCAACCCATTCAAACACAGAACCCATTAAACCAAATATCCCAAACAAATGGAAATCAATCCTATGAATCCACTGACCTCAATCCCAGATAACTCAGCCTTCACAACAAACATAATCCTGAACGAAACCAATTATGTGTTATGGTCAAAACTTATCGAAATGCGAATTGGAGCTCGAAATAAATTAGGGTACCTTACCGGAGCCACTGTGAAACCGGAATCCGACGACCCACGGCTGGACTCATGGGTCACCGAGAACCATCGAGTCAAATGCTGGTTAATTGACTCGATGACCCCATCCTTAATGCAAAGGTTCCTTTGCCTCCCGACGGCCAAGGAAATTTGGGACGCCGTCGGGAGAACCTTCTACGACGGTACCGACGCCACTCGCATCTTCGAACTGAACCAACGATCTTTCAACACACGTCAAAATGGACGTCCACTGTCCATGTACTACACTGAGCTGGTGGCGATCTTCCAAGAAATTGATGGTCGAACTGCTCCTCAGGCACGAACCGTCGACGGGGTCCTCCTCCACCACTCGGTCATGGCTCAACTCAGGGTCCACATCTTCCTCAGTGGACTCGACCCTGGGTTCGAGCACATCCGTGGTGAGATTCTCTGAAAAGATCCACAACTCAACCTTGAGGGAGCGTATGCATGTGTTCGGAGAGAACACTCCCAAAGGTCGATTATGGACAGAAATGGCAGCCCCCCAGGGTTTCATGAGCGGTTGGCGATGGTGACAAGGCACCATCGGCCGGGAGGAGAGCTCGGGCGAACGAGAGGGGTGGCGCGGGTGGAAGGAAGAGAAGAAAATGAAAAATTAGGGCAACCTAATTTTTCATTTATACCTGCCCGAATGTGTGCTGACCGGGTTGACCGGGTTAACCGGGTTGACCAAAAATACAAAAATACTGGTGGACTGATATGTTCTCATTGCGGCGAAAAGGGGCATACAAAACAAAGGTGTTATGAAATTTTTGGCTACCCAGACTGGTGGGACTTTACGAAAAAACCTCGGAAAAATATCCGAAAAAATGTGGTCCATCTGACTGAAGCAGATCCGGCACAGCCTACAACGACTGTGGCTCATCCAGGTATTATTGGTAAAAGTTTTGCACTCCCTGTTAATACTAAGGATATTTCTTGGATTATTGATACAGGTGCATCCGAACATATGACTAAAGATCCTGGTAACTTAAATTCCTCAAAATCCTCCTCTCAGTCAATTATTTGTACCGCTAATGGTAGTACTTCTCCGATTACTGGAGCAGGATCTGTAATCTTAAATGATTCCCTCACCTTGGATACCGTTCTTGTTGTTCCGTCACTCGAATACAACCTCCTGTCGGTTAGCCAAATTACCTTTACCCTTTCATGTACTGTAACATTTTGGCCTTTCTTTTGTGTGTTTCAGGACATTCTGACCCGGAAGATTCTTGGTTATGGTGTTAGACGAGATAATCTTTATTATCTGGAGTTAACCGAAAAAGGGGGGGAAAAACTCAGTCAGACAAATCAAGCAACATGTAAGGACAAGGCTGAAGCACTCGTATGGTTATGGCATCGCAGGCTCGGACATCTTTCTTTTGGGTATCTTAAGAAACTAAAACCACTTCTATTCTCAAATATCAGTAATTTAGAGTTCAAATGTGAAATTTGTGAACTGGCCAAAAGCCACCGTATCCCTTATTTACCAAGTTTGAATAAAAGCTCAGAGCCGTTTGCAGTTATTCATTCTGATGTTTGGGGTCCTGCAAAGGTCCCGTCATTTTCACATGCTCGTTATTTTGTTACATTTATTGATGAGTGTACTCGGATGACTTGGATTTCTCTTCTTCAGAATAAGAGCGATGTAAGTACAACTTTTCAGGAATTTCATAAAATGGTGATAAACCAATACCAGCGGCCAATTCGTACACTGCAATCGGATAATGGTACAGAGTTTATGGATAAAATTTTAAGTACATTCTTGGGCAATCATGGCATTCGACACCAAACTTCATGCACCTACACTCCACAACAAAATGGTTTAGCCGAGCGTAAAAATAGACAGATTATGGAAGTCGTCCGCGCCTCACTTTTTGGCATGAATATGCCCAAGTTTTATTGGGGTGAAGCAGTAAAATCGGCAGCATACTTGATCAATCGCACACCATCCAGTGTTATCCACTTTCAGACTCCTCAACAAAAAATGGAATCCTTACTATCCATCCCTCATTTACCGAACCTCGAACCGAGAATTTTTGGATGTACAGTCTATGTGTACATTCCTAAGGTTCTGCGGAATAAACTGGACCCGTGTGCGAAGAAGTGTGTTTTTGTTGGATACTCCGAATTTCAGAAAGGGTACCGGTGTTATGATCCCCTACACCCAAAGTTACATGTGACTTTGGATACCTCCTTTCATGAAATGGAACCCTATTACTCAGGGGGAGATTCTGGGTCTTCTCTCGTGGGGAGAAACAATGAAGAGAATGATGATCTATTTGAAGTAGAGGAAAATGGAAGAATGATTGAGAATGGTTTTGATGAAACAAGGGAAAATAATGTAGCTCCTTGCAACAGTGAGGATTTGGCACCGGATTTGGCACCCTGCATTGATCAAAATATCCCGAGCAATAACCCCCCTTTATCATCAGAGTTGCAAATGTCTACACCATCAACCGAAGAATCAACCCAGAATGTCCTTCCTCAGGTAAATCAAAATCCTATCCTTCCTATTTTTGATAACGAAATCCCTGATATGGTTGAAAATAGAATAAATAAATACCCCCTAAGGTCAAATAGAGGAGTCCCGAAAAAACAATATGAACCTGATCCGAAAAATAAGACTAAATACCCAATCAGTGATTATGTCTCTTCCCATAGGTTGTCATGTTCGCATGCATTAACTGTTAATCAATTATCTACTGTATCTATTCCTAGTAATGTACAGGATGCATTAGCAGATCCAAAGTGGACGATGGCAATAAATGAAGAACTGAAAGCACTCCAAAAGAATAACACTTGGGAGTTGTGTCCACTACCCAAGGGGAAGAAGGCCGTTGGATGCAAATGGGTCTTCACTGTTAAACTAAATGCGGATGGCAGTATAGACAGGTATAAAGCAAGGTTAGTGGCAAAGGGATATACACAGAAATATGGAATAGACTATCAAGAGACCTTTGCCCCAGTTGCAAAAATCAACACTATCCGCATCCTCGTAGCTCTAGCGGTAAACAGAGATTGGACATTGCAGCAATTTGATGTCAAGAACGCCTTTCTCAATGGAGACCTTGAAGAAGAAGTCTACATGGATTTACCACCTGGAGCTAAAGGTAAATTCCCAAGTATAAGCAAGGTATGCAAGTTGAAGAAGACGTTATATGGTCTAAAACAATCACCCCGTGCTTGGTTTGGAAGATTCTCCTCCACAATGAAGGAGTTTGGTTATAAACAAAGTAACTCTGATCATACTTTGTTTATAAAACACAGGGAAAGGAAGACTACAACATTGATAGTATATGTGGATGACATGGTCCTAACAGGAGATGATTTAGAAGAAAGAAAATTGCTACAACGATTTCTTGCTTCAAAATTTGAAATGAAAGATTTGGGACAACTGAAGTATTTGTTGGGGATTGAAGTTTCAAGGTCAAGAACTGGGATATGTCTATCACAACGGAAGTATGTGTTAGATTTATTAACAGAAACCGGAATGCTGGCATGTAAACCAGCTGATACACCGATGGAGATGAACCACAAGCTGAGAGAGTTAGAGAATCAAGCGTCAGCAGATAAAGGACGTTACCAACGATTAGTCGGGAAACTGATATACTTATCACATACAAGACCAGACATAGCATATGCAGTCAGTGTGGTGAGCCAATTCATGCACTCACCAGGAGAGGAGCATATGGAAGCAGTATATCGAATCTTAAGATATTTGAAGAGTGCACCAGGAAGAGGACTACTATTCACAAAAAATGAAGTTCGTGGAATTAAAGGGTACACAGACTCAGACTGGGCAGGAGATCAGACAGATAGAAGATCGACGTCAGGATACTTTACCTTTGTAGAAGGTAACCTTGTGACGTGGAGAAGCAAGAAACAGAAAGTGGTCGCCAGGTCAAGTGCGGAGGCAGAATACCGAGGTATGGCTCATGGTGTGTGCGAGTTGTTATGGATAAAACATGTGTTACAAGAATTGGGAGTTAATTACGAGTCATCCATGAGTTTATACTGCGATAATAAAGCAGCCATCGAAATTGCACACAACCTTGTACAACATGATCGTACCAAACATGTTGAAGTCGACCGACATTTTATTAAAGAAAACCTTGATCGAAAAATCATACAAATTCCGTTTGTAAGGTCAGAAGATCAGTTGGCTGATGTTCTCACAAAGGCAGTTTCAGGAAGAATCTTTCACAGTGCAATGAACAAGTTGGGCATGATAGATATCTATGCTCCAACTTGAGGGGGAGTGTTGAAAGCCAGCTGTAAAGACAAAATGGAAGTGTTATAACAATCTGTTATTGTTTAACAATTGTTATAACAGAGTTGTTTATAAATGAGTTGAAATCAAGTCTGTAAAGTGATAATGGAGTCTATATACAAAGTTGAACACTGTAACATGAATTGAACTGAATAACAGGAAGAAAAATACTTCTTGAATTTTCTACAAATTTGTTGCTACAACAACATGTCCCCAATCAACAGTATAGAAGATTATAAAGTCTTCGAACTCGAAGGTACAATGGTTTGTGTCCACTGGTGGGGTTGAAGGAAATCCTGGTTTTAATACGGTGACCAACTGGTTCAAGATTGAGAAAGCTGATGGTGATTACAAGCTTGTTTTCTGCCCTACTAAAGTTTGTAACTGTGGAGTTTTATGCAGGGATATTGGGATTTATATTGAGGATAATGGGACTAGAACACTGTCTCTTAGTGATGCGTTGCAGCCTTTTAAAGTCCAGTTCAAGAAAGCTTTGAAAACAACCACGTGAATGAATGCTCAAAACCTTGCGAGAGCCAGCTGCATCGTAATAATAGAAGCACCCTTTTCATGCTGCTCTTGTTCTTGGTTTTGGTATGTTCGTGGTCTCAAGCTCTCTGCAAGCCTTCTTTTTCCAATCAGAGCCCATGGCTCTGCTCTAATAATGTTTAAATGAATCCATGTTGTTTTTTAAATAATAAAGTCGGCTCTCTTGTATTTCTCTTATGAATTTTGAGATGAGAACTTAACTATTGGTATAATCTTAGACTTGCATGGGGATAGATGAAATTTCTTCTCTAGATTACCATACAAAATATCTGAAACTAGATTACTTGAGAGGCAGAGTTTTCCAAAGAAATTACTGTCTGTAGATTCTTGATGGCTTTTTCATAACACAAGAACCCCATAAACCAGAATTCAAAACTGTCATGTGTGAGTATTTCTATGAAACCCATGCTCGCTATCACATCCATGCGAAGTATCACATTCATCCACAACCTTAGCAGTCACACTCCTTTACATATGCAACTGTCTGAAGGTGGTGGCGATCCGATCCTTTACATATGTGGGTGCCAAGATCAGGATCATCATTGCATTTGCCTTTGATGCATATAAGCTGGCCATCACAATCATTCAAGGGCCATTGCAAGAAGAAATTGCGTGTGAAGAGATGATGCTGCAAAGAAAGAACACACAAATATCTTTTCCATTTGCCTTTCTTTCTTACGCTAGCTAGAACCAGATATGAGATTTGGAAGTATACATAAGCCTAAGGTAAGGGGTTCCATGGAAGAAGCTTTCGAGTTCAATTTTACTAAAATCTCACCGTCAAGGCAAACAAACAAAAAAACAAAGTAGTCCAATTAAGTGGTCATGGGCAATAAATGTTCGGTTCCATCATGTCATGGGAAATCAATAGGCAATGCATGCGGGCACTGATAAGACAATGACAGATATCTGTCTTTGTTTTTTACTTTGACCAAGTTTTTGGCGTGTTTGATCCGAGTGTAATTAATGGAAATCCAAAATAAATAAATAAAAAGTTATTTTAATTTTTTGGTGATTATTTTCAGTAGTTTTCATATATAAAAGTAGCCATAAATTTTGTAAGACAGAAAATTTAAATCAAACCAAAATCAGTTCCAGCTACCTGGTTTTGGTTTGATTTGAAATATGCACTTGATCTTAAACTTTTAGATTTATATAATTTTATCCCTGACAAAACTTCAATAGCAACATTAAATTATCGCATTGTTTTTACTTGGTCTCTAGCCTTGGATTAATGTAATTGGACCCTTCATTGTCCATTAAATTTTCAATTCTCTTCACTTTTGTCTCTGATTTTAACCCATTGGCTTGGAAAAAATTCAATTTGATCTCCGAAAATTCCAATCTTCTTAATTGAACCTGAATTAGGCTCCTGAACTTGATTTTTCATCAATTATGCCCTTAATAAAATAAATTTGACCAATTTAAAGTATAATTAAGTTCTTTCACTTAAATTAAATCCTTCGATTGAACCCTAAATTAATTCTTAAACATACTTATCTTTTAAGTTAATCCACGATTAAATTGAATTGGTCTATAAAAATATAATCATACTTTTTAACTTAATTTTTAGATAGATTTATCCGAGAAGTAAATTAGATGATCACCAAATTTGAGAATGAACAAAGAAGTAACATAACGTGAATTGTGAAAGCCTGAAGCAAGAAGGAATTTTCACAGCCATAAATTTCCTTTCGAAGTTTGCAAACATACAAGGGTTTATCCGCGTCAACAAATCTTGGTGGTTGTGACATATAAACATCTTCCTTGCAGGAATGCATTAACATTAAGTTGTCCTAGAGACCACCACAACTAACAACAAGACTTAGAACATGACACATTGTTGTTGGCGTGGCCATCTTCATTGGTTAGTTTTATAAGCAAGGCACTTTGAAATATTATTTACCAAAATAATCAATGATGACTCAATTTGAGCATTCCTCTTGATTTCATTTAAGATCTAACTTTGTACACAGATTCACCATTCTTGAGATGATAATTCAAGTGCTTTAGCAACAGCAGCTTCACTACAATCTTTGACTCCAATAGGCAAAGTATAGAGAATAAACCCTACGTACGAACCCAGCTAGCGGACCAGGTAGGTTTATACCATCATCTGCATTCCATTTAAGAACGCTTCGATCCTCAAACACAGCCTTTCTTTATAGCCCTCCCAGATACGACTAACCAATGCGTTTGTCGAATCTTGAGATTAACTTCGTTTTGCCTTCAAATTAGCGAGCTGGGTAGAGTTTGCGCATGGCTGTCTCAAAGTTTTGACGAGCTTTTTCGTAACGCAGGAAGTCTATGAACAGGAATTCAGAATTATCTCCTGTTCGTATTTGTATGATCCTCTGATGTGGATCGCCAAAGTTGCTCGCTCGAATGCTCCTTAGTGGTATCTCGAACTGCTCATGAGTATCAAATTTCAAGGAGTCAGGTTTCTTTTGCATACAGGACTCAGCCATGCAAATTCATACAGCTAATTCAGTTGTTTTATTATATGATTTGCAGTTCATAAAGCTTACGAATCAGTTAAAAGACATGGGAAATCACGGAGGAAGAAAATGAAGAAAGACACTCTCTGCATCCTATCCTTCAGTATTTTAGTGATCAATTCATTTTAAAAATGAAAACTACTGCTCACAATCAATTGAATAAGACTCCACCGATCGAGTAGAGACAAGAAAAATATAACAAGGAGGAAATACTCATTCACCTGTTCAACAGTTTCATTGTGCTCCAAAATAGGAAAATTAAAGGTAATTGATCTCTGACTGCAGAATGCAATCTTTTCAGTAGAAATAAAGAGCAGTCCTGCAACAGCACCCGTTTCATTATACAAAAAGCAGTGTGATGCCTTCAGCAGCTTTTCTCCTGCTCTAGCGTCAAATTTCTCCAAGAAAATCTTCTTCCTCCCACCTTTTTTAATCTTCTTTGCCTCGAATTTCATTGTGTCTAAGAAACCAGTCGATCTGACTGCAATTATAACATATGATCGACGATATTAGTTTTATTGAAGAAGAATCTCATCCTTGATTTCTTTTCATTCCTAATTAATGAGAAAAATAAAGAGCAATCCATCAAATGATTCGATGGAGGGAGTGTTAATTACCACGGTCAAAGTAGTTTGCAATGGTGCTGCTTGGCCCCCCAGCTGCATCTGCATCTTCAGCGGCACCTGCAAGTCAATGAATTGAAGTGATCTACATAATATTGATTTAGACTCAGCAGTATCTCGGGGAGAACTAGAAGACGAACCAGGATGATTAGAGGAAGAGGGTGTTCCTGTTTGCTCATAATATGGACGTGGAATTTTCCGGCGAGACATCTCTGCCAGTTTAGAAAAATTAAAGTGCTCAGATCAGAAGAATCTGATTACTTTAGGCTAAAGTTTTACTTCAGTTTAGAGGAAGAGGGTGTTCCTGTGTTTATGATCGATGATCAGTTTATGAAGACAATGACTCCAATCAAAGGATTTTTCCAAGCTGTTTCCTTTCACTACAGTCTTTAATTCCAAGCTGTTTCCACGCATGTACATACAATATATTACTATTTCAAAAGCACATTATTTTCAATCCAGAAATTTTGAGTGGCGAGAATTAAGTTTGAAGTCTAGGTTGAATAGTTCCTCATGGACCCCATGGCTACATAAATACAGATTATGCTTTCTTGGTTTTATTTATTTACTAGAAGATGCCTCGCTTACGCACAAGCGTCACAATATTTTTTTTAACGTAAAAAATATTAATTGTGTGTATTATTTTTATTATAATATAAATTTAGCCAAATAACAAATTTGTGCAGAAATCTTGTCAAGTGAAAGTTTTTAACAAAATATATGAATTTTAAAGCGATATAAATTTATCTCGTTTAGTAGTTCCCAATGAAATAACCAACATAAATTTATACCCGCAGTAGCACCGGACAAATTACGAGTCCACAATGACCATGAGTCTTGCACTACAATAAAAAACCACATTAAAAAAATAACCTTCATAACGAGTGGAAATAATAAAACCGGTGAGACCATAATTACTCGTTAGAGAAAACAATTCTATTAAGTTTTTATTTTTATAAGATTTATTCCTCATATTATTATATGAAAAGTATTTCAGAACAATGATATATTTTTTTCAAAAACTCCTAGGTCATATATATATATATATATATATATTACATAAATAAATATTAGACTATATAATTAGTCTGACATATTCAAAATACAACAAAACTTAAAAATAATCATTATTTTGAATGTCTTATCTATAATAATTAGAAATGTCAACACCTAACAATATTAACTAAAAAGAAATTAAGAAAAAACCCGGGAAATCACCTTTTCAAACAAGTAATAAAACAGTGAAAATCACTCGTTAATTTTGGGAAAAAATATAATACTGCGTAAGCCAACACGAGACACCCCAATTATAAAAAATAAACTAAAAATAATGTATAAGTACTAAGTAGAGGAAAAGAGCAGTAAAAAAATAGACCCAGAGATCAATCGTGGTGCGCATAAACTGTATTGACACCATAGCGAGAAAACAAAGTTTAAAAAGGACAAAATGTTTAAAAAGAAAAAAAAACAAAAAGAAATCAATTTTTCGCCCCCCTGGCACTCGAACTCCCGTCTCCTTGGCGTAGTACTTAACCACTCGACCTAAGCAGTTTTTTGTTAACATAGTATACAATATCTATATTATCCAAATAATATGATATGAAAAATCAAAACCATTTTTGTTGCCTGGGAGTTTCGAACTCCTGTCCTTCTTTAGCAATGCGCGCGGCTTAACCACTCACCCAAGGCCATTACTTTGTTCTGTCTTTGGAGAGAATTTTTATTTATATTATATTTACATGTCACTATTCTAATCCACAAGTGCACATGGGTCTTGCGCTACTGAGAAAAAAACTACAGATAAATATGGCACGCGGTTTATATTATAGGTAACTAGCTATATGCCTGTATGCCGCTGAGCATTGTCTGCGTATATAACATTATATAATTAAATTAATAACGGTAAACTTATAATATAACTTGTATAAAAAGTTTAGAACTACAACATAAAAGAGTTTGTTTCGTAAACATAGGTTACATCTTTTGGAATATACATAATGTCACAAAAGATGACAAAAGAGTGTTAATTAAACAATTTGTACATTAGTTCAAAATAGAGGGATGCTTAGGTGCAGAACGAAGCGAAATCCCTTTTTCGAAATGAGACATGTCATTTTGTTGTCAATCTTCCTGAAAAAACATAAAATTTGCAAGGTGATAAATGAAATGGTGAAAAAATTAAGTCATCTAATCGAAAATTCTAGGAAATATTATGGAAGAACAAATGCAGCGACTCAGTAAATAAACAATTAAAAACTAATATCATATGTTGTAAAAGTCATTGTAGGCATTAGAAAAAAGGAAAAAAAAGAAGAGAATGCAATTATTGAGGGATAAATTGTATTAATGAGAAACCATCATACCAAATTATAGCAAGAATAAAAAAATAGTAAAAATCAAATATGTTGAGAAACCATCATGCCAAATCATGCCAAATTATAGCTCTAAATGAAAAGCTTTAACAATATTAACTTCGACAATAATAGTAAAAATCAAGGTAATAACAGTAGTAGTAGAAGAAGAAAAAAATATCATGAGAGTAATTACAAAGAAAACAAACATCAACAGTAAATACAGTAGCAACAATATTCAAGATTAATTGAATGCAACAATGTTTATTTGTTGCATATCAAGACAACAAATCAATAGCAATATAAAACACATATACATATATGTATTTGGAGAAAGCGAATGGGATGAACGATAAAATAACTAAAGTAGATCTAACATAAAAATTTAGACGAAAACAATGAATAGCAAAAAATGAAGCATTATAAGTAACAACTCTAAATTTTGAACAAAATTTCGGCAGAGTCTCCCCTGTATCGAGAGATCCCAAGTTATCCATAACACAATCTGCAGACAATTTGAGCCACATTTCATCCACAATCATATTCATTTCTAATACAATCAATTGCATAATTCAATGCAAAATATGTTTAGGACCATATTCATTCCTAAACTCCATCATAAGAATTAATAAAACAACCAATACACAATTTTAACAATAATAAAAACAATTTAGGCAACAATGTAAATAGTAGAAGCCAAAAAAACATCAGTATGCAACAATCAGAAAAAGAAACAACAATTTAAAAAAAAAAACACCGACATTACTGAAAACTAATTAAATTTATAATCCAATCAGAAATAATTGGTGTGCAAAGTGACCTCTAATGGTGGAGAAAGGTTGTCTTTATTCCTTTTAGTTGGCGGCTCATCTTCTTCATCAATCTAGTCTCCTTCTGACAGGCTCATCTTCCTCACTTATCTCATTTCGAGCAAGAAAGGATCCAACTCACTGATAGTTTTGTCATATCCGCTCTGAATTACTGATGTGCTTGATCTTGGCGAAAGAAAATGCAAGTCCCTTTGATGATTGAATCTGTTTTCTGCAAAATCTTCAATATTGTTTCTACACATGGCCAACTCTGGAAAACACTCTTCTTCAACCAAAATGCTTGGATCCAAATCTCCAGAAAATACATGATCACTAACTTGTAAAAGGGTGCTACTTTCAGGGATTGCTGAGCATGGATCATCTGAAACTTCCAAAGGGATCATGCATGAACTGCAATCTATATGGTAGACCTGGTAGTTGACTATGTTTTGCATCGTGGCTCTGGTCAATGATGAATTTATTACATGGTGATTAAAATTTCCAAGACTTGAGTTGCCTCTGCAGGTTTCGTGATTCTCAAAAGAAAGTAATGCACTGCCACTCCCTTGTAGATACATCCACTAATCATCTGAAGCAGCTTGCCAATTAGCTGAGGAAGAAGACATGTTTACCTACCGATTAACATTGCACAGAAAAAAAATCAAATTAATTAACATCTAGAAAGTGAAGAACATATATGTAAATCCAATAATGAACCACACTCCCACCTTGAATGTGTCCCTCAGTCCCTGTCTATATATATAGTCAACCTTGTTAGAAAATATATTTACACCAGAAATTAAGTGATCACCCGCGAGCAAACCAAATGCAAACAAAATCAACAATCAATTCGTTTTATTTTAGGCTCTAAACCGAGAGCAATTAACCCCAATCAACACAAATAACAGCCAATCAAATCAAATCGAGAATTGAACCAGCTCAAAACCATCGATCAACCCAACCCGAACCCAATTAAACCAATAACCCACTCCCCAACACACACAAACGACCAAACGCAAGCAACCCGAGCCCGAACCCAATAAAACCGAATACACAAACAATGAGAAATCCAAAAAATCCCAACCAATTATTGAATACCCATTCCAGATAAATCAAAAATACAATGAATTATTGAACACCCACACCAGAAAGAAGATGAATCCAGGGAGAAGATGGAAAAAAATGAAAAAAAACGAACCGAACAACCCATTGCAAAGAAACCGAGTGAAAACAGAAATTGGCTTAAAGAAGAGGGTGAAATCATACCTTATCGAAGACCAAGAACTACCCGAAGCCACCATAGACCGCCATCCTCACCCGAAAAACGTGAGCCAAACAGCCCGTCGTTCTCTCTCGCAGAAATGAAGAACCGAGCAGACGAAGTGAAGAAAATGAGAGAGGAAGAGACGAAAAGAGCCCCCAATTAAGTGATAAAACACACGGGCTCATTAAGGGCAAAATCGCCCGGGCACTGTCACAGTCCACAGTAATTACAGTCTATGTCTACAGTGTATAAGCCACGCCTTTTATTGTCTGTTTAATTTATTTAAAAAAGGTTTGTTGTCTGCAACCACTGACATTCACATTGACATAAAATAAAATAATGGGAAACTATACTAGTGGCATGGCTGCTTCTATGATTATAATTATTTTCAACGTTTGCTGTTTACCATCATTGACTTTTCAGCCACCCACAGATAAACTATATTTTCCAAGATTGTAAGCCTTATGCATATTAAGTGTGCGCTTAATGTACGATTATGATTTAAAAAACTCGAGTTTAAGAGAAATTATAAATATTTTCCAAGGTACTATTTATTTTTGTGGTGAAAATATATATATTTTTTTAAAAAATGATTTTTTTTCTTATTTTTATGTTTCAAGTTGTTTAGATATAAATTTCAAAAATATTATTTTAATCTATTCTTAAATGAGAAAAAAATAAAAACAAAACGCAAGTTAATTCTTGATTTAAAGCGATAGAGGGCATGTACTTGCACCAGCTTTGACTTTCTCAAAGCATAGTTATCTAATCGTGTTGACGTCAGATGAAGTTCGATGTATGACAACGCTGAATAGATCAAAAGTGACGTCCTTATAGATAATTTTATCAGTCTTTTTTAAATATTTTTGATATATTGATATTTAAATATATTTTTGAAAGAAAAAACACATATTATTTTAATATATTTACAAATAAGAAAAACACTTTAAAACACGATTTCTGCGTATATTACCGAAAAATTAAAGCTATCAATTTGTATTTTTTTAACACTATAAAAGCCCTAAGTGTATGGGCTTCAACCCTACTCACCCCAAGGCAGCTAGCCCAGAAGGACATTATTCATGACATTATTGAGCAAGAATTTGATTCACCATAGGAAAGGAAAGCAGACAGGATTCATCAAGAATTTGATTCACCATAGGAAATTAAATATTCTTTTCATTTCTTAACTGGAATTTAAAATTAAATGATGTAAGAATTATTTTGAGAGGATCCAACTTACTTACATGCCAAGCCTACCTCTGCTCTTACAAGTTCTCATCATCCAAATCACTGTTCCTGCTTGCAAAAACTAGAATCCAAAGTGATTAGGGGTGGTAGGAAGAGGTGTGAGAACCGGTTTCGCTTCTACCATCTTTGTACGAGCAAGAAGATTCGTGATGTATCATCATTGGGAGAGTAATGTTAGTACTATTAATATTCTATTTCATGGGTTGTTAGTTTGTTATTTGTTTTCTATTTGTTTTTCTATTTTGCTTTTATCTACCAGAATCTTCAACATGTGGATGATGTGGTGATTTCAATTGTATTGGCTATATAAGCCACAACTTCTCTTTATACAATTGGGTAAATACCATTGAAAATTATCAAGTAAAATGCCATTAGGATGTGACAGAACTTTGACACTTAGAAAATAAGATAGTTAACCAAGATCTTTTAAAGAAAACTACTGAGACAACATGGTTATAAATTGTTGTACCAACACAACATTGACACTTGTAATAATAAAATCATCAACGTAAACCAAGAGATAAATTAAATGATCACCAAATTTGAGAATGAACAAAGAAGTAACATCACGTGAATTGTGAAAGCCTGAAGCATGAAGGAATTTGCACAGCTCAATGTACCATGCATGCAGGGCTTGCATGAGGCCATAAACTTCCTTTCGAAGTTTGCAAACATAAAAGGGTTTATCCGCGTCAACAAATCCTGATGGCTGTGACATATAAACATTTTCCTTGCAAGAATGCAATAACATTAAGTTGTCGTAGAGACCACCACAACTGACAACAAGACACATTATTGTTGGCTTGACCACTAGGCTAAATGTACCATGATAGTCTACACCTTGACCACTTTTATGCCATGATCTGCATTCCGTTTTAGAGTGTGCGCATGGCTGTCTCAAAATTTTGACGAGCTTTTCCGTAACGCAGGAAGTCTATAAACAGGAATTCAGAATTATCTTCTGTTCGTATTCTTATGATCCTCTGATGTGGATCGCCAAAGTTGCTCGCTCGAATGCTCCTTAGTGGTATCTCGAACTGCTCATGAGTATCAAATTTCAAGGAGTCAGGTTTCTTTTGCATACAGGACTCAGCCATGCAAATTCATACAGCTAATTCAGTTGTTTTATTATATGATTTGCAGTTCATAAAGCTTACGAATCAGTTAAAAGACATGGGAAATCACGGAGGAAGAAAATGAAGAAAGACACTCTCTGCATCCTATCCTTCAATATTTTAGTGATCAATTCATTTTAAAAATGAAAACTACTGCTTGCAAGCAATTGAGCAAGAGTCCACCGATCGAGTTGAGACAAGAAAAATATAGTAAAGAGGAAATACTTATTCACCTGATCTCTGACTGCAGAATGCAATCTTTTCAGTAGAAATAAAGAGAAGTCCTGCAACAGCACCCTTTTCAGCTGACAAAGAGCAGTGTGATGCCTTCAGCAGCTTTTCTCCTGCTCTATCCTGAAATTTCTCCATGAAAATCTTCTTGCTCCCACCTTTTGAATTATCTTTGCCTCGAATTTCACTGCAATTATAGCATATGATCAATGATATTAATTCTTGCTGAAGAAGAATCTCATCCTTGATTTCTTTTCATTCCTAATTAATGAGAAAAATAAAGAGCGATACATCAAACGATTCAATGGAAGGAGTGTTAATTACCACGGTCAAAGTAGTTTGCAATGGTGCTGCTTGTTCCCCAGCTGCACCTACATCTTCAGCGGCACCTGCAAGTCAATGAATTAAAGGATCTACGTACGTAATATTGATTTAGAATCAGCGATATCTTGGGGAGAACTAGAAGACGAACCAGGATGAGTAGAGGAAGAGTGAGTTCCTGTTTGCTCATAATGTGGACGTAGAATTCTCCGGTGAAACATTTCTGTCACAAAAAGAAATTAAGTGCTCAGATCAGAAGAAGCAGATCAGTTTACGCTAAAATTGAACTTCAGTTTAGAGGAGAGGGTGTTCCTGTTCATATGTTAAGGTTTGTTCAACACATGCATTTGATAAACTCCTCGGGGATGCAATTGGTATTATATAAATACAAACTTATGCTTTTTCGGTCTTTTTTATTTTTAAAAGGTTTGTTCTTTACAATCGTTGACATTTCACCCGCGTAGAACAATGAAAAACTATATTCCTTAAGATTGTGAACAAATTGTCTGAATAACATATTAATTAGTAGTAGCTTCTATGATTATAATTTTAAAAATTATAATTATTTTTTAGGGTTTGTTGTTTACAATCGTTGACATTTCACCCGCATAAAACAATGAAAAACTATATCCCTTAAGATTGTGAACTAATTGTCTGAAAAACATACTAGTAGTAGCTTCCATGATTATAATTTCAAAAATTAAAAATTATAATTATTTTTAGGGTGTTTTGTTTACAATCATTGACATTTCACCCGCGTAAAATAATAAAACACTATGTTCTTTAAGATTGTGAACAAATTGTCTGAAAAACGTACTAGTAGTAGCTTCTATGATTATAATTTTAAAAATTATAATTATTTTTAGGCTTTGATGTTTACAATCATTGACATTTCAAAAATATATTTTTAAAAATGAATTGTTTTCTTTAAAATTAAATATTTTTATGTTTTAAATTGTTTAGATATTAGTTTTAAGAAATGAATTTTAAAAAATAAAAATATTTAGTATATTCTTAAATGAAAAAAAGAAAAGAAAAGAAAACGCAAGCTAATTGATTTCAAGCGAAAGAGAGCATGCAATTGCAGCTTTGACTTTTTCAAGGATAGTTATCTATTTAAGATGAACGAAGTTGATGTATGACAATGCTGAGAATAGTTTATTTTATAAATAGTTTTATTAGTCTTTTTAATATATTGATAAATCCATAGAATTTTAATATAAAATACATATTTTTCTTAATATATTTCTAAAACCATTAAATTTGCCAACTGTTTTTTAACACTATTGAAGCCCTAAGTGTATGGGCATGAACCTGCTAAGTTTTAACCACAAGGCAGGAGTTAGCCGACAAAGACACATAAACTGATAAATCCTCGATCGAGCTTAAGTCATTTGATTCACCATAGGAAAGGAAAGTAGTCAAGATTTATTACGTGTTTTGTTCTTTCCATACTCTGCTGCTCTCCATGAGATATGCCTGCCAGACACCGTTAGTGTAAGAACATTTAATGATACTCTTACATTTTCATCTGCCCCTTGCCTAGTTCTCATTATCCAAATCACTGCTTCTGCTTACAAAAATTTGCAGAAAATAACATAAAACACGAAGCTGAGCACACTTAACAAGGCTAGAAGCCAGTAGTATTTGTCCAAACGGGCTTCTCTCATGTCATCGGAGAACCAGCTCTTCCCTTTGTCTCTCGAGGCCGTGAAATATTCTACTAGTGAAATCAACAGGGCACTCAAGAAGCTTCCCACCCCAAATACACTGGTATACAGTGCGATCCCCATTGTTCTCATTCTTACAGGAACCTCGCCATAGAAAAACTCCTGCATCCCAACAACAGTGAAGATGTCAGAGATGCCAAGCAGAATGTACTGAGGCAGCAGCCAAAATATGCTTAATGGAACTTCTGTTTCCAATCCTGGATCCATTTTTGGCTGATTTCGAGTCTTTTGTTTCAACCAACGCAGCAATGACCATGGCTACTACGGACAGTACCATCCCGACGCCCATTCTTTGAGTCACTCTGATACCTTTTCTGTCGCGAGTAAATGGGATCAGCAGCGCATCATAAAATGGCATCAGGAGGATTATAGAGACTGTAATAGCACTTTGAAGAGTAGCTGGTGGGATCTTGAAGGTGCTGCCTACATTCCTCTTCATTGTCATTCCCTGTTTGGTGAAGAATGTGGCGGGCTGCTGAAAGATTACCGCAAACATTAGCAGCATCGTCCATATCGGAAAAAGCCTTGAAACTACTTTCCCATTTTCAACCAGGTAGCTAATACCACTGCAGGGTCCCTCCTTCGATCCCTTGGTGTTGGCTGAATTCTGACAAAGAGGCTTTTCTTGAAGCCTGGAAAGAGTGAAAGATTAACATAAATACTCGAGATTTCAAAGCAAAAATACTTAGACTGACAGCACGAGATCTTACTCTAGCTCAACGACTTCAGGACTGTTGTTTGATAAGGTGATTCTGCTACTCATCAATTTCGACAGAGCTACCTTGATGGATCGAACTATGTCCCGCGAAGGCTTTTCAGAGATAGCATCATCCTGCTTGTATGCATAGATTCTGCCTCCACACCAAAACAGAAAAATCGATGCTACCATTGCGACTGTAGGAATTGCAAATCCGAGTACCCAGCCATGTGTGTCTTGGATAGAGGACATGACTGTGACACCTGCAAGGCTGCCACCACAAATCCCAAAATACCACCACTGAAAGAATAAGCTCTTCTTTTTGATTTCTTCTCATATTTTGTGCTCGGCAGCTCATCATCGTTCGCAATTTGATCTGCTCCAAAGGCTTGTAAAGATGGGTTATATCCACCTTGTCCAAGAGAGATCAACCAGAGCGACCAAAACAGGTATGGGGAGCTTATTTTGTCGGTGGGATGCCTCGCCCAAGACAATGCTGTTGATGTCAATGCAACAAGTCCCTTGAAAGAACAGATTAAGAAGAACAAAAGCAAATTTACCATGGAAAATCATAAACCAAAAACTATGTCTCTACAATTGAAGAGGCAAATTACTGTCATCTTAACATAATCAAGAATTTATGTATGACTTGTGATCAAAAAATATTTTCCAATTGCTATAAGCTTAACAGAATTTCAAAAGCAGAAAATGAACAAAAAAAAATACTAACCACAACATAAATAAAGGAAGAGGTTAGAATGGTGGAATACCGATCGCATGAATCAGCAAGCGATGCAACTAGAAGTGGCAACATGGATGTGAATCCACACCAGTTATTAACAGTCTTGGCTGCAGCAGAGTTGCTCATCTTAACCACGTCTGTAAGATAAGTTACCAAATTCGATGCCACCCCTTTGAATGCAAACCTTTCCATACCAGCTATCACTATCAAAATGGAAAAAAAAACATAACGAATTCAAATCAACTAACATCCTTTCTAGCAGATTGTTCATGCTCTAGCAAAAAACTTATCAGTTATTCATCAGGGAAAATCTAATAACTCGTCAAGAAGAGAAAAATATAACAACCTATGAGGAGAAAACATGACTTGCTGAGCCCTTTCCGTTTCTGCCTACTGGGCATGATGAGGAAGATAGATATGATCAAACTGCAGGGGTGGTAGGATTAATACAATCATGCAGAGTGATTAAAGAATAAGATCATGTAATCCTATTAGGATCCAACCAATCCTGTTACAATCCCACTAAGCTCCCTTCAGATTTTGATATCCTATATAGAATAGGAGGACTCCACTGAACAGAATATACCATATCAGATCCAGAGAAACACAAACTATAGACACAAGTTTCGAGGCTGCTAGGGCATTATTGGAAACCCATTTCCTTTTCTTGTGCAACGTAAAGAAAATCAGGATATGACACGACAAACACTACTGCATTCCCCAATGTTCTATCATTACAATGATAACACTTTCAACAAGTATGTGAATGCTGACATAGAGGCATTACCAAGAGATGGAAAATGTCGACATCCATTGAAACTTTACGTTTGTTTTGTTTTCGATACGGTTTCTCATATGCTGCCACGTTTTTCCATGCGTGGCAATTTCAACACTTGGCGTTGGATACTGTACGTTACCACTTGGTATTTTCATTAAATATTTTCAAAATGTTTTTGTTTTTTATTGAAGATTTCAGAAAGTGGGTTATAACTCGTGTTGGTGTGGAGGAAGAACAGCATGATGGAGCTCCAGAATTCAACAGGAGGAGGAAATAAAAAAATTGAGTTGAACAGAGCGGAAACATGGAAGGAAAGAAAAAGGTGTTGTGGGGATGCTTTTTCCTCCAAAAATGGAGTCCTCGTGAGTTGATCATAGGGAGGTATGCATAGAGAATCGGGTTTGTTGTTTTTCATGAACATATCCAAGGATTTGAGATTTTAATTGTATACAAATCTCAAAAAATTCTACACTAATTCTGAGTTTCCATCAGGCTACTCTTTTTTTAATTTTTGGGATGGCTTTAATTAGCAATCCTTTGAACATCAGAGGATGCTGACGAGATCCAAGGATTTTCAAAGTTACAAGTCCAATGGAGAGTCAGAAACACAAGCTAACAGGATGAGGAACTAAGTAGTTCTGATGTGATCTGATTACCTTCAATTACGTCTTAGATTAGGATTATTATTAGTTGAAATTTGTGTTTTTAACATAACTCTTAATTATTTAGGTTATTAGTTATGGAAGGCTATAAATAGATGAATCAAACAACTTTTAAAGCTTTTCTGAAACTATCCCTCTTCTTGAGTTTCCATAAGATGCGGACTAGTCAAAAGCTGTCGAAAGGCACAGTAATCATCAATAGCGACGAAAGATGAGAGAATGTAAGCTAATTATCAACCAGCAAGAAGCATTATACGATCACGCAAATTCTTTGCAGAAGACAGCAGCATCTGCTCCACGGAATACAGGTAAGAGCTCATATCTATGCCCATCTGTCGCAAATATCAGCTTCCAGATTCATCCGTGCATGTTCTTGTTCTTCTGACAAACAATCAGCTGATAAATTTGTCGGACAAGTGAGTTCTTGATACCAGCGCAGCTTCAGTTTTATCAGCAAGTGTGGCATGTCCTAGGTTAACTCTAGCTTCGAACTTCTCTCAATCCTGCACAAAAAACATCATCATAAGTTCATAGAATCCGTATGCCTAAACAGTGATAAACAAGATCCAATATGGAAGCTCCATTGCACGCTAGGATCTGCTTCCAGCTTCATATACATTTTCTTCCTTTCTTCATCATTGCGTCTAAGTTGATCCTTTAATCAGTACGTTTTTGGTCCTTTTTCTTCAGGATCCACTACGGATTGTGCAGATGTTGCAAATTAAATCCTAGAGCCCACCTTTGACACCCTAGAAGTTGATGGCTTTCTCGATCCCGAAGACCCTCTACCTCAGCATTGCACATGAAATTTGTTAATATATATGGTCAAGAAATAGCTTTCATGAGAAGAATATAAGATCAGCAAGCTTCCACCACGTACGAACATCAAGTTATTCACTTGTCTGTGCTAATAGATGAGTTGAAAAATGTTGCCACCTAGAAAGCAGGCATCGGTTCTGCCAAATGATTGGAATTAGATAATGTTCACTTGCTAACCCTTTCTGGGCACTGGCATTTGAAAATTTAGGTATGCAATATATTTCTGTTTTTATTACTAAAGATGAGGAATGGTCAAAGAGGCGGAAGGCTGGACCATGCACGACTACTCCTTATTGCAAACAAATAAACTTTTGTCAAAATAATCTAACTTTGTAAGGGATGGGATTTGCATAAAAGTCAATTCTAGTCTTTACCATTTTAATTGGTAGAAACAAATTTGGAATTATTAGTGAGACTGAGTTTTTTTTTTATTTGAAATTATTTTGATCATCATAATAGGAAGTTGTGATTGTTAAAAACAATATAAGGAATTTTAATCCAAATACTTTATATTTGAGATACTAAAATCAAATGATTATATATAATGTTTGGGATCTTATGAATTGAATTTAAATATTTTTTTAAATTTAAATATCATGTTTAAAATTATTTTAAGTATTAAAAATTAAATGTTAAATGAGATTCAATCTCTAAAAATAACATAATAATGAATGAGAAACACGTCTCCAAAAATATCTTAAGTGCATGTTAAAGTTATTTTTAAAAGTATTTTTTATTCTAAATATATCAAAACGATATTTTTTATTTTTAAAAATTATTTTTGACATCAACACGTCAAAATGATTTAAAACAATATTATTTTTAATTTAAAATAAAAATTAAAAAAATAAAATATTCTCCAAACGTTTTCGCAAACACTCCTAAATCTTATTCATTGCTTCATTATATTTCAATAAGTATTGAAGGTATCTTATTTCATTAAATCTTATTAAGAATAATTATTTCATTTTTTTTTATCTATGATTATAATAAAAATATATGAATCAAAAATAAATTATCTTCTTAAACATAATTTAAATCAATATTAAAATACATGTGTTAGTTTATCAGTCCTATGAATGATATCAACTTTCTTTAAAGTAAAAGTAATCATCTTTAAAAAGCATATGGAAGACTTCTTGCCTTCGATGCTCTCCTCTCATCTCTTTGCAGAAAATAAAATTTAATTTTAAAAAGCAGACAACAAAAGGTAAAGAGCAACAGCAGCAGCAAGAAGCAACCTTGTCTGGTTTGTTTTCTTTATTTTAGGAAAAGGAATTTCTGTTTAGTGTGGATGATTTTAGATGCTAATTAATGAGATTTAATAATCAGTATTTGTAGATATATTAATTAGTAAGAGTATGGAATGGTGGGTCTCTAAATATGGTATAATCCTTGACAAGTATAGCTGGTCTTGCATGTGTGGTGGTGGTGGTGGTAACTGACTTTCTTCATCTTTTTCGGTCTTTGTATCTCACTGCTGTATTTGGAGGACACCCTTTTGTATTTTTTCACTTTTAGACAGATTTTTTGGGGACTCTTTTAGTCAAATTTGGTAACCAGCTTTAAATTCTTTGATTCTTATTTTTTGTTTTATTTATTTTGAGTATATTTTTTGGTGGGTTTTCTTTGAATTTGTTCATTGCTTTTGTTTTGATTGAGTTGGGTGTCATAAACTTCATATTTTTCTGGTGAGTTTTACTGTCCTTTTCAATTTCTTGTTGCTCTATATTTTTTCTTGTTTTTTTTCGGGGTATGGATCCTATGTAGTTTTTTTTTTCTTACGACAAGAATATGAGGTTTGGCTGTTAACAGAATCATTGTCTTGTTTGATAGTTTTTTTGGTCTCATAATTAGTTTTTGAGATGATTGGATTGGAGTCACTAAGCAATTACAAGTTTTTCCCTTTGGTTCACTGTTATTTTCCTTTATTGAGCTAGATGTTTTATTGTTTGTGGTAGATTCAAATAAATGGAGTTAGCCATTATAAATGGTATATCTTGTTTTGTTTTAGTCACATGGTGTTCTTGCTGTTGCTGTTAATGTGAAACAATATGGGCATTGTTTTAATTAGATTTGGATAACCTGAATCTTATGTTTGATCATGTAATATTGCTGTTTTCATGTGTTGTTTTGAAGAATTGGCTTATTTTTAGTGGAATGAGTTGGTAGGTTGCCATTTCTTTGGCGAAATTTTCTATTTTTATGTATGGGATTGATTACCTCATTCCATAAATATTGTCTTGTTTCTCTTAATTGTCATTGTTGTTGTAAACTTACCATTTGTTGTATGATCAAATTGACTTGTGCAGCCCCTACTTGTCATATTTCGTGAATCGTTTGTGAACTTTTTGTTTGTCGTACATAATTGATTAGCTTCTTAATTCTAGGTTTTATGGTAATTATTGTTTGGCTTGTTTGGTAGGTGAAATTGTTTGCCACTGGAAATTTGTTGACAAGTTACAAACATAAGATTTTGCTCCTAGATATCATGCGATCTTTTAGTTAATGCACTCTCAAAACATTGTTGATAGATGGAAAATCTGAATTGGGTTAAATAATCAAAAGGAAGCTTTGATGGGGCTTAAAACAGGATAATTGTGCATGGCTACATTTACTGCATGGTTGAGAGTTGGAAAACGCTGCATGGTCGCTGATGTAGGATTTTGTCATGAGCTTTATTTTTGGTCTACCAGATGTGACAAGAGAAAACAACGTGTCTAATGAAGGTGTGCTTCTAAGAGACAGAGCCGTAGATTTTGGCTGTGCTGCATCATCTTGTTACCTCTTATTCTGTTAGATGGACCTTCATGGACCTAGTTACTGCAATCACTTCGTGAGGATGGAACTTTTTGCCTTCAATATGGAGCTATTTGCCCAGTTCATTTGACAGGGTTGTCTTACAATTACCTGCCAGTCTGTGTTTTGGGGTACAGGCACTCTTCTATGAAAAGTATTAATGCAAGTATACCCACGAGAATAATAATTACCTAGGACCTCTTCCATGATCATAATGACATAGGTTTTGTAGTATTCTAACCTTTCCCCTTTCTGTAATAGCAGTTTGAGATATATCCATTTTAATTTGGATAGTTACTGTTGTTTATGATACATCCAAATGTATTTCTCTTAGTTTTTTCTGCATTTCCACTATCATGATAAAATGTGCACCTTGTCTGCTGTTTCTTATGTTTCCAATATTTTTAGCATTAAAATCGAGCAGCAATGTTTGTTTGCCTGTGTGCCTTTTCTGTTGTTGAAAAAAGTTTTGAGAGCTTATTTCTTGCTCCTTCAGGAACCTGATCCCCCTTTCATCCTGTAATATGGGCAGGCACATAAAAAGATACATTCTCCTTTCAAAGAACCTGCAATAACAATCAGAGGGTTCCAGTTAGAGGACAGGTTGACCCATTAAGGACATTTATAGAAGAAATAATTTCAGAACTTCCCCCGGGGCATGTGTCTTCATTTCACCAAATGCCCTAAACATGTGCCTTTTCCTTTTAGAATTTTCATAAACTTTTTCTGACTATCTCTTATGCATGGCTGCCTTCAGATCTGTGAAGTGTCGTTTGCCCGACTGGATGACACACATCAAATTAATGGTTCTGGTTGTTCCATGCATTGTGCTTGTATGACAATTGTATGGTGAAATCTGATGAACTTCTGTATTCAAATTTAGAGTGACTTCACTTGCAATAATCGTGAATTTCTTTCAATGATAGCACCTGTTGATTTGTTTATAAATTTTCATTTATTTTTCACTTCTGGTTTTCCTTCCATGTGTAACTCACCATATAACACACTAAAGGCTACCATACAACTCATTATTTGAAAGTTCCAGTAAGTTTTTTTCTGTTTGATGTTTCAATACAGCCATTGAGTTATACTGTTACGAATTCTACAACTCATTATTTGGGCATGTTTCTTTTATTTGGTTAAGGGATAGGTTCTGCCAGCATGCTGCATATCAATTTATTTCTGGAGCCAATAATTTTCTCTATGCCTTTTGCTCATTTTAGATTTCTTATGATTCAGGTAGAGCGAAGAGACAGGCACTGGTCCTGCGGACAAGTGGTGTCAACTTCCTTTTCATCAAGGGGGCTATTTTGGGTCTTCATGTTTTGCGGGTGGCTTAAAGGTAGACATGTCTCAATTCTGGCTCATTTGCTGCTGGGTTTTGAGTTAGATTCCTAGGATATATAAATAACAATGAGACAATTCTTGTTGCCACTTCTGACAAGTGGTGTCAACTTCCTATTTTGTTGCAGCATTCTAATTGAGCATAGGCTGCAATTGAAGTTATGATTTGACATTGGTTTTTGTCTATTTATTTACCATAGGTGCTATCTTAACAACACTTGTGCTCAAATCGGATGAATAGTAGAGGATTGTTGTTCTTGAAGCGAAACATTTCTATCAGCATAATTGGTTTGAATCTGGAATTCAGGTGAATATGGATGGTTTGCAACTTGTTTCAATGCTACCTAGGAATGCATTCAGGGATGATCGACCTAAAGCACGTAGAGGGCCTCAACCTGATGTACCTCATTCCATTAAGTCATGCACCAGAAATTTTCTTGAAACCGGTGCATGGCATCAGTCTCAAAATGAGGGTTCCAATAAAGCGACAAGATCAAATGAGTTCTCTGACTATCCTTCATCTCAGAGTTCTGTCACTTGCCCTGATTTCTATTATTCAACCACAAAAGGATGTAATGCTCTTAGTTCATGTGAATCTTGTATTGATAGTTCTAATGTAGACAAGTCTGCAAAGAAAAAATGTAAACCAAAAAACAGTAGGAGGGGAAAACAGAACAAGAGAGTTTCAAGTGATACTGGCTCAACCAAACCTGAAGTTTTATCAGAGTACGCTCAAGGAAGCTCAACCTCCAAAGGCTGTAGCTATAATGATTTTGGAGATGAACTAACATGCTCTGCAACTTCACCAGAAGTTTCACTCAGAGATGCTAGCAGTAACCATATTGATTTTGAAGGCGACACTAGATTTAACAATCCTGAAGCCCCAGCAAAATGCTTGTCGAACATTGATGAAGTGGCTATAGTAGAAACTTTTGAAGCATTGGATGTTACATCACCAGATGGTAGCAGTAGCCAGAATGATTTTGAAGGCGACTCTATATTTAGCACTTCTGACGCATTGCTGATCCGCACATCCAACATTGGTGAGGTTGCTACAGTGGAACCCAGTATACCTTCTATAGCTCAGAATTTTTTAGGGGAGCATCAGATGATTAATACGGAAGTCACTTTACAGACAAAAGGAGATGGATTTTCCCTCTCTGACATTGGGGTGAAGTGCTCAAGTCAGATCAGCTGTTGTGATGATGCACAATCCAAAGATTTCTCATATGCTTCTGATTCCTCCCTGGTGTTTGATTATTTATCTAATCAGTTCAAACAGTGATGATGGTACTAATGATAGCCATCATGTAAAAACATATCATGAAGGTAGCAGCAGAGGTAGTGTTTTAGAAGCACCAGGTTTCAATTCCAAAAAAGGGTCTTTATCTCAAATATTCATTAAACGATGCTGTAGATACCTGTCACCAAACTGAGGGCTCAAAGCATCGTGGTCAAAATTTTAGCTGCAGTGACACACAATTGCTTTTGTGAGGCAAAAAAGGCAAGCAAACAAAAACATTGCCCTGGAGTAGTGCCAGTGCCCACAAATATGGAGGTTTTGGAAATTTGCATGGCCGGACAGGGAAGGAAAACAACCATTCTGTGTGGAAAAAAGTTCCGAGGAATGACACAGCAGATGAATGCAGCATAGAAATGAAGACATCTCATGGGTGCTTCCTGTCTGACTTGACTTTGAAAGAGGCTCCATCACTTTAAAGGAACTGTATTGTCTCTGATGCAAATTCATCAGCAAGAACAGAGGGGAAAAAACTGCCAAAAGACAAGGTTACTAAGAAGTTGAAAAGAAAAAATAGTCCAGGTTCCAAACAAGAGTACAGCTGTCATGGTAGGGGCTATAGTTCCAACAAGGCAACCTTTAATGCTCATGCAAAGACTGGCGTGCAACAGCATGAAATATTGAAATATTTGATCTCACAGCTCAAGTGAATGATAAAAGGGGGAATCTATTTCAAGAACTCATTCTCTGAATAGTTGTTTAACAGCTGGATTCCATCCCAGCGGGGTTGAATGCATGAATTCAGAATCAGTTAACAGTTCACAAGTTTCCCCAGATGCGATACAGCAACTTCAAAGTACTTGTGATACTGTTTCCAGCACAAGACATTTTCATACAGAAAATGGAGGTAGCCTGCCAAAAGTTGTGCAACTCATTGGATCAACATGCGGTAAAGGTGCCGCCTCCAGTTTATCTTCCTCATCTTTTTTTTTAATAAAGTTCCCCAATTGGAAATTGGAAAAGGAAGTTACAGTTGCAGAGTACTGTAAGCAAAACCATAGTTCTGGATCAGTAACGCAGAAGTGGATACCCACTGGGGTAAAAGATCCTGAATTTGGTAATTCATTACCTGATCCTTCTGATTGACCAGCTGGTGAAGATCTCACCTTGAGAAATGTTCAAGACAAAGCCAATTTTGATTCTCAAGATCTTGTTTCTTCATTGATGTTGGGCACGTGCCAGGATTATTCAGGAAATGAAATTTGTTTTCCCCAAGAAGATAACCACATTCATAAGTTGAAGAATTCTACTCTTTGGATGGATGAGCTCAACAAGAAGCATGTTGCAGCTGATGCTTTAACTAACGAATTGTCTTATCAACAATTTTCAGCTTTTGAAGATGAATCAATAAAGATAATACAATCTGTGAAGAATGTTTGCAGAGTACAGATGGAATCTGAAGCTATTTTAGATGGCCACTGGTGGTCCAATTGCCGAGTTTGAAAGATTTATTTATTTATCATCTCCGGTTATTAATTTACCCAGTTTCTCATGCTGCCAGACGTGTTTGGATGACCGGCTTGTTGGAGCATCACTATGTAGACATGAGATACCAAATATCCCATTGGGATGCATCTGGAAGTGTTATGAAGAACATGGGAATTATGGTTTGGAAGTAAGGGGGGAAGAATGTGAGAATTCAAATAGTGGGGGCTTTGATCATTTTTCATTTCATGGCTATTTTGTTCCCTTTTTATCGGCTGTTCAATTGTTCAAAAAACATGCAAGTCAACCTATAAATAATAAGAACAGTGCTCTTGATCATGAAATTCCTGATACATACAAGGCTAGTGAATCATCGGAAAACTCTAATGTTGGTCGTCTTCCAATATTTTCTCTACTGATTCCTCAGCCTCGTACAACAGCTGTAGCTCAGTCGGTTGATTTGATGAGTTCTGGTGATGCAGAGTTACTCTTTGAATACTTTGAGTTGGAACAACCTCAGCAAAGACGACCATTATATCAGAAGTAAGTACTTACCTCTTATTTGAAGTTGGAGTGAACATATTACTGGAGCTTTCAAATGGATCTCCATACTGATTCTGTTAATTTCAGGATACAAGAGCTTACTAGAGGTGATGCGTCTTCTAGCTACAAAATGTATGGATACCCAACTAATTTGGCCTCTCTGAATCTCCATGACATGCACCCCAGATCCTGGTTGGTTCACATTTTTGTTTTTGTTATGAAACAAAAGACTAGCTTGAATGTCATTCTGTGCATTAATTGGATTGAAGCTTGTTATATAACTGAATCATGCCAAGAGAAATTTTATAAACATATTATAGATGTGTAATGTGATCTGGTTTCAGGTACTCGGTGGCATGGTATCCTATATATAGGATACCAGATGGCCACTTTCGAGCTGCATTTTGACTTGCCATTCACTTGGCCATTTGGTTCATAAAAGTGCCAAAGTTGATAATGCGAGTGAGGATACTTGTATGGTTTCACCAGCTGTGGGACTTCAGAGTTACCATGCTCAGGTAGTTATAAATGATGTTCTTCTACAAACTTCATTGCGTAATGTTGTCATTGTAATGATGCTAATAAACTTCATTGAATTGAATGTGGAAGCGGATTGTCTCTATTCCCTTTCTCCACTTTAAACTTCCTTGTCCACTGGTAAACCCCAATTGTTTATCTAAGTGTTAAATGACTAATTTATGAAAGATGATTTCAATCAGCATATACAGCATGTGTAATGCATGGGATAAAAAATTGAATCATCACCAATTTTATGTTAATTTATATTTTTATCACCAGGCAAGCCTGTTATCTATTAATTTGGTGCCCCATTTCTTCAGCAAGATTTTGTTTTTTGGATGTTATGCGTGTTATGTTGTCCACCTTAATATGATAAACCTTAAGATTTAATTATGATAGACGTTTTCCCTACATATAATAAGCTCAATGATTGATGAGAGTCCATGATCCGTTTTGAATGTCTGCTGATGAGATGGGATCTCCTTGCATGTTCAGTCCTCTTATTTATATTACTGGCTTCTTTGGATGTGTTTTAGCCTAGTGATAGGCTTGTTATTCATTGCTATGCTTCTCTGTGTGGTAAATACATGTGAAAGTTTCTTATCTTTCCAGCTATTGTTTTTGAATTAACCATTTTACAGGCAATAAAATATTAGAGAGTTAAAACAGTTTTTCTATTTTAAATTCGTCGGGTGTCTGTGTAATACACAATTTGAAAATGCCCTTTGTGTGTTCTTTGATAAGTTAAAATTATTCAGTAGCAAAGGTTTCAACTCTTACTGCACAAAGGTCAAATGCAGGTGGAATAATCTTAAATAAGCTTCCAAAAGTGTTATTGTGCACCTATTCCATCTATGCTCTTGAACAAAATGTGATTTGTGTGTTGAATGACAGGGTGAATGCTGGTTCCAGCCGCGGCATGGTGTAAACCAGGCAGCAGGAACACCAATCCTGAACCCTTCTGTAATTCTGAAGGAGCGGTTGAGAACCCTTGGGGAGACAGCATCTCTTATTGCCAGAGCTGTAGTTGAGAAGGGAAATCAGACATCCATAAACAGACATCCTGATTTCGAGTTCTTTCATTCTAGGCAACGATATTCACTTCCATAGATTTTGAGTTTGCCACTCTCCGGAGTAGAAGTCTCGTATGGTTACTGGTCCAGTTCCATCCATGTAGCATATGAGATAAAGTTGCTAATCTAGTTCCGTCCCTCTTGGCATGAATTCCAGATTACTGATCTAGTTGTTCGTTGGACTTGCTATAAATATTCTAGTTGTTAGTTTAACTTCTGAAATATTTGTTTCAGTTGTAGTTCAAGTTGTTGAAAGTTTCATGCCTGCCAAGAGTGAGTGAATAGAGTAGCACCCTAGTCCTGAAAGGATTTATAACAATATTATTAGCAGCTCGTCAAGGAACATCAAGGCATTCTTCTGAATCAACTTTCTTAGCATTTACTTCCAACATTAAGGATTGTTAATAATGGTGACGGGTTATCTATTGCCCATGACTTTGCTGCCAATATTCTGTTGGAACGTGATACAAAAATAATAATGGTAATCAGAAATTGATTTGGATGGAAAATTCCTTTGACGTGATAGAGCCTGATTGAATATTATAAAGATTATATTTTAAAATATTCTTTTTTTTTGTTTATAAATATATTAAAATAATAAGATTTGTATGAATATATTTTCACCCCTTTTTTTGCTATAATTGTTTTATAATATATATAAAATATATCATTTTTTATTGGCAGCGATGATGGAAGGCATCATATTTAATAGCGTGGGTTTAGATGACATCCACGGCATCGTGGATCAATGGTCTTGTAACAATACACACACTAGCCACTGGCAATGTTTGGTAACGGTAAGAATTATATTTTTTTTCAATATAAAAATATTAATTATGTGAGATTTTTTATTATAATTTAAATTTGAGCAAAATAATAAATTTGTACAGAATTTTTATAAAATTGATATAAATTTATTTATTTAGTAGATTTCAACAAAATCACCAATATAAAATCATCATCATTATTAAAAATACAAGAATATTTGGATACATGAATTATCGAATTCATTGTATTAGAATTAGTTCATTTTATAATCTAATTAAAATTAAACACAACAAACACAATATAAATTATAACAACACCTCCAATAGTCAAATAAGAAAATAAGTGGTTAATTTTCTATCTACAAAAAAAATTCAGAAATACCATACATGTCCTCTGGAAATGTCAAAATGACCTTGATTATGGAGGTTAAAATTTTTTTATCACAGTTGTAAAATGGTAATTTTACCATCACAATCAACAATATTCTATGTCTATGTACAGTGAAAAATGTTATAGTGAAGTCGGCACGCTAATTATAATTTAGTTTATATATATAGTTCATCATCATCATCATCATCAATTTGATTTACACACATAATGTAAAAAATCCACATATTTTAATCAATCCCAATGATAAAATAGTTCAATTTTATCATATGGACCTCTCTCGTAAAAGGTACGTATATCTTTGAAAGTTTAATTTGAGGAGGGGTTCGTTTTTCCCCCTCCCCTGCTACTCCTTTTTATATGCGTAGACATTTTGGGATGCCCGGAACCGAAATAAATACAATCTCTCGAGGTCTCCTGGTATATATGTACAAAATGTTTAAAGATTCAATTTCTAATATTTGTATGATCGAAGATATCAATAACAAACCATGCATTGAAGAATGTCGACTTCTAAAAAATATGAAATATAAATACAGAATTAACTCTCTTTCTTTTGTTTCCATTTGATTAGTGACGAAACTTTATTGATAGCATGACATTGGCAAATCAAAGCAAGGTGAGGAACGGGTGCAGATGCCAAAAAGCTTGGGAAAAGAAAACATGGATAAATCAAAAGCGATGCCTCCCACCTAATACAAGGATAAACGATCACTCATTCATATTCATACGATGAGGTCAAACCACCTCTCCTAACCCCTCCCCCCATTAAAATCTGCAGGCTCACCGCCTCGGCACTTACCACGATCAGCGGGCGGATGATATTGGCATGGAGACCTGGCCCCTTGCGAAAGTATAATTAGGTTCGAGCATGATATCAAAATAAAGGCAACGAGGAGTATTATTGCCAGGTATCGAGTCTTTCCATCAGACCCCATTAATTCTTCAGACGATGAAACTTTTAGGGAATCAAATGTCTTGGTCTGTGTAGAGAGCTGGCAAACTAGGGTGGCTGTGAAGATATATTTAGAGAGAGAGCCAGCTGGTTTGGTGTGTATATATACACTCACAGCTCAGAATATTTAAGTGCCTGTTTTGGAAATAACAGGAGTGTTGGGAAAAAATAACTCAAACAATAGGGCACCGATTTAGCGGATTATCAATCAAGTCCCAAACCTTTTTCCCTCTTTGTGCAATTAAATTACAGAATCAATCAAACCACAATATAATGCAAATAATCACACACATCAACACCAAGATTTTTACGTGGAAAACCCGATGCGGGAAAAAACCACGGGACCGTAGGCCACTTAAATCTTCCACTATCACAAATAATGGGTACACAATATTCTTCCTCAGATTCAACTAAGGGATACAACACATATCATCAAGAACAACCTATTCTTGGAATACAACAAGATTAAAGAGAGCAAAAGTTTGAGAAAGGTTCACAATCTGACAGCCCCGTTTTCTGTCAAAAGGGACAAGTTCCACAACTCCAATCTTTAATCCAACCGTTCTGAATGAAAATCAATGTGTCTAGAAGCTTCTGTCCAAATCTCAGCTTGATCCGACGGTGAACAAGCTGGAAATCAAGAAAAAAAGGAGCACTGTTCGGCAGCCACCATTCTTTTCTTTTCTTCTTCTCCTCTCTTCTACTCTCGGCACTCTCTCTTCTTGTCTTACAAAAAAAACCCTACAGCACACTTAAGGTGATGTGGCAGCCTTCCATTTAAATTTAAATGGTGCGGGACCACCCAACAAATCTCCCCCTCACGCACCATGTGAGGAATTCGCCATACTGAGACAATCAATTTGTAAAGTTCAATATTTAGGAGGCTCTACCAAGCCTACTTCCTTTCTGCAAAACTCAAACTTCTCTCTTGGTAGAGGCTTGGTCATCATATCTGATGCATTGTTATCAGTATGGATCTTCTCAACAACAAATGACTTCATCTCCATAGCATCTCGAATCCATTGATATCTAACTTCAATGTGCTTTGACCGAGAGTGAAAAGTAGGATGCTTACTGAGATGGATTGCACTTTGACTGTCACAATGCAATACAAAGTTCTCTTGAACTATACCAAGTTCATGCAAGAACTTCTTCATCCATAACAACTCTTTGCCCCCTTCAGTAAGAGCAATATATTCAGCTTCTGTAGTGGATAATGCAACACATTTTTGCAACCTTGATTGCCATGAGACTGCTTCCCCTGCAAATTTCATCAAGTATCCTGATGTGGATTTTCTAGAATCAACATCACCAGCCATATCTGCATCTGTGTATCCTTCCAACTCAAGTTTGTTAGTGCCAAAACACAAGCTAAAGCTAGAAGTGCCTTTGAGATACCTGAGTATCCATTTCACTGCTGACCAGTGTTCTTTACCAGGATTGGAGAGGAATCGACTAACCACACCAACTGCATGAGCTATATCCGGCCTTGTGCAAACCATGACATACATCAAGCTACCAACTGCGGATGCATAAGGAGCCTTTTTCATCTCATCTTTTTCTTCATCACTTGAAGGACACTGATTAGAACTTAGTTTAAAGTGGCTTGCAAGTGGAGAACAAACCGGTTTGGAGTTGCTCATGTTGAATCTCTCAAGTACCTTTTGAACATATCTCTCCTGAGATAGCCAAAGTTTCCCCTTCTTCCTGTCACGTGTGATCTTCATGCTAAGAATTTGTTTTGCGGGTCCTAAGTCTTTCATTGCAAAAGACTTACTTAACTCTTCCTTCAAAACCTGAATCTTCTTAGCATCATGGCCAATAATCAACATATCATCCACATACAACAACAGAATAATAAACTTTCCATCTGGAAACCTCTTCATAAATACACAATGGTCAGAAGTTGTCCTGTCAAAACCATGATCCACCATGAAAGAATCAAACTTCTTGTACCATTGTCTTGGAGCTTGTTTTAACCCATATAGACTCCTTTTCAACTTGCAAACTAGTTGTTCTTTGCCTTTTGCTTCAAACCCTTCAGGCTGCTCCATGTAGATCTCTTCATCTAAATCACCATGCAGAAAGGCAGTTTTTACATCAAGCTGTTCAACTTCAAGATTTAAACTAGCAGCTATACCAAGCACAACTCGGATTGAAGACATCTTGACCACCGGTGAAAAAATTTCTTCAAAATCAATACCTTTCTTCTGGCCGAAACCTTTCACAACCAATCTTGCCTTGTACCTTGGTTGTGAGCAATGTTCATCAATTTTCAACCTGAACACCCATTTGTTCTTGAGTGCTCTCTTACCTTTAGGAAGTTTCATTAACTCAAAGGTATGGTTCTCATGCAAGGATTTCATCTCTTCTTGCATTGCTTTCAACCACTCACTTTTCTTCTCATGTGACATGGCTTCATCAAAGCATTCTGGTTCTCCGCCATCAGTAATCAGCACATACTCATGAGGAGAATATTTGGTGGAAGGTTGGTGAGGTCTAGTTGACCTTCTCAAGCGTGGCTCTTCTAGAGCTTCTTGCATATCCTGTTCAGGAATAACATCAATATTATCATTAGTTAATTCAGAATCACCAACTAATGGCTCAATAAGAGAACCACCATTATCATCATTTTGCAAATATCCCCGTGATTAGCAAGCATCAAAGGTAATCGTTGAGTAGGTATTGGATTTGAATTAGAGGGAATAAAAGTAGTAGACTCTACTTTCTCTTTCGCTCAAAGTCTTCAATGGTTTGATCTTCAAAGAAAATAACATCTCTGCTTCTCACAATTTTTTCTTCTTTGGATCCCACAACCTATAGCCAAACTCATCATCTTGAGCCCAAATAAATGCACTACTTTGTCTTCTTTGTCAAGCTTAGACCTTTCATCTCGAGGAACATGTACAAATGCTCTGCATCCAAACACTCTCAAGTTTGCATAAGAAACATCATTTCCTTTCCAAACTTTATTTGGAAAATCAAACTCAAGAGGAACTGATGGAGAAAGATTGATCATGGCAATCTGCAGTCTTCATTGCCTCACCCCAAAAGGACTTGGCAACTTTGCATGAGAGAGCATACATCTAATTCTTTCAACAATGGTTCTGTTCATTCTCTCAACCACTCCATTCTGCTTGTGGAGTCTTAGGAACTGTCTTCTCCAACTTGATACCATGTTCCTCGCGAGTACTTCTCAAAAGGATCTCTGTATTCACCACCATTATCAGCTCTAACACATTTAAGCTTTCTACCAGTTTCTCTTTCAACTCTGGCATGGAAATCCTTAAAGACATCAAGCACCTAATCTTTGGATTTCAAACAAGTGGCCCAAATTTTCCTGGAGTGATCGTCGATAAAACTAACAAAGTACAATGCACCTCCAAGAGACTTATCAATCATAGAGCAAACATCAGTATGAACTAAATCAAGAACATGTGATCTTCTATGTGAAGGTGGTCTTTGAAATGCAACTCTATGTTGTTTACCAACTAAACAATGAGTACATGTGTTCAAGTTCATACCTTTTAAAGGAAGGTAGTTCTTCTTGGCAAGGATGCCAAGACCTTTCTCACTTAAATGTCCAAGCCGCTTATGCCATAAATCAGTAGAGCAATCTTCAATTGCATTCACCTCCCCTTTGATCACCTTGGCTTGTGACATGTAGAGACCCATCTTCTTCCCTTTAGCAACAATTAAAGAATTTTTGGAGAGCTTCCATTTACCATCTCCAAAGTAACTATGATAGCCTTCTTCATCAAGAGTACCTGTAGAGATCAAATGTAGGCGCATATCGGGTACATGTCTAACATCTTTGAGTATCAACTTGCACCCAGTATTGGTTTCCAACCAAATATCTCCAATGCCCACAACACTATCCATCCCTTGATTTCCCATTCTAACTTGACCAAAGTCACCAGCAGTGTAAGATGTGTAAAAATCACGTCGGGGTGTAACATGGTAAGAAGCTGCTGAATCTACAACCCAGGTGGTATCCTGACATGCAAGGTTAACACAACCATCATCACAAACAATGGCAACATCACCATCAAATACAACCGCAGCTGTACCATTCTTTTCATTCTTGTCTACATCTTTTCCCTTTTGATCTCTTTTATACTTTCTACAATCTTTTTGAATATGCCCAGGCTTATCACAATAATAGCACTTAAATCCCTTCCTTGATTGAGATCTTCCTCTTGGCTTCCATTTGCCTTTTCTATTGCTAGATTCTTTATCTTGTTTGCCATGAGAGAACCTACTTTGACTTCTCCCTCGGCTTTCTGTAACAAGTGCATGAGACTCGGTAGTGCTTGTCCCTTTCCTCCTCTTCTCTTCATTAAGGATACAATCCTTCACTGTTTTCAAAGTGATCTCCCCACTCGGAGTAGAATTGCTAAGTGACACCACTAAAGTCTCCCAACTATCCGGCAATGAACTCAATAGGATTAGTGCTTGCATCTCATCGGCTAGCTCAAGATTCATCAATGACAACTGATTCAAAAAACCTTGGAATTCATTTATATGTACTGAAGCATCTTCACCATCTCTATACTTCAAATTCACTAGGTCTCTAATTACAAAACCTTGTTTTGTGCACTCTCTTTGGCAAATGTTTCTTCCAACATCTTCCAAACTTTATAGCGATCATGTTCTTGAGAAATATGATTAATGGACTTAGAGGATACCCATTTTCTAACATTTGCGGTAGCTTTTCTATTAAACCCCTTCCATTTTGCATCATCCATTTCAACAGGCTTTACTCCTTTACATTCAATCGGTAAAGCCAAATCATTGCAATATAAGTGATCCTCCATCATTGTTTTCCATAGAAAATAATTTGAGGAAGTGAGCTTTATCATGCCCGAATCTTCCTTTTCCATTTTAATTGCACAAGAAATTCAATCTATACACCAGTGCTCTGATACCACTTGTTGGGAAAATATAACTCAAACAATAGGGCACCGATTTAGCGGATTATCAATCAAGTCCCAAATCTTTTTCCCTCTTTGTGCAATTAAATTACAGAATCAATCAAACCACAATATAATGCAAATAATCACACACATCAACACCAAGATTTTTACGTGGAAAACCCGATGCGGGAAAAAACCACGGGACCGTAGGCCACTTAAATCTTCCACTATCACAAATAATGGGTACACAATATTCTTCCTCAGATTCAACTAAGGGCTACAATACATATCATCAAGAACAACCTATTCTTGGAAATACAACAAGATTAAAGAGCAAAAGTTTGAGAAAGGCTCACAATCTGACAACCTCGTTTGTCTGTCAAAGCGGACAAGTTCCACAACTCCAATCTTCAATCCAACAATTCAGAATGAAGATCAATGTGTCTAGAAGCTTGTGTCCAAATCTCACTTCGATCCAACGATGAACAAGCTGGAAATCAAGAAAAGAAGGAGCACTCGTTCGGTAGCCACCATTCTTTTCTTTTCTTCTTCTCCTCTCTTCTTCTCTCGGCACTCTCTCTTCACTTTCTTTCAAAACCCTACAGCACACTTCTTAAGTGATGTGGCACACTTAAGGTGATGTGGCAGCCCCTATTTAATTTAAATGATGCGGGACCACCCAACACAGGAGTACTGCAGTTATTGGGAATTTATAAATCCTTAATCAAATGTCCTGGTCTTGACTTGAAAAATGAATGCTGGACGAGAGGTAGGTAGGTATACTCCATGAACACGTTCGTACGCCTTTCTTGACTTTGAAAATGAATAATGGTTGCAGGAGGGACTACCTTCTGAGCGAGCACGCAGCAGCATCGTGACCATTTCGTCCTTTAGATGAGTCCATGAAATCAAAACAACGACAAAATCAAATCCATCAGTATTTGTGTTTTCTCTGCTCGTGTTTTTTAGGGTTTAGACTTAAAGAGGATCGATGTTCCAATCAACAAGATGCATGTGTGTATGAAGATGTGAATAATGATCTTGATTGAGTTAAATTAGATAGATTGTAAATCGTGTGGGGTTGTGTAAAATTAATAAGAGCTGAAGGAATCATGAGCTTGTTTGGAAGTAGGTTTATTTTCTTTTGTAATTAATGATTAGAACATGTTGATCAAAAACCTGAATAGAATGTTACAACGTATAAAAAGTGATAGAAAAATAATAACGGTAATCAGAAATTGATCTGCATGGAAAATACTTTGACGTGAGATTGAATATTATAAAAATTATATTTTCAACTATTTTTTTTGTTTGAAAATATATTAAAATAATATAATTTTTAGTTTAATTATTTAATGGATGAATATAATTTTTAGTTTCAAGAGGATTTGAAGCTATTTAGTCAAGTGGTAGAAACTTCATTCGGCTATATTTTGAATTTTTTTATTTTAAATGAATTTTTTTTGTGTTTTTAGATCATTTTAATGTGTTGATGTCAAAAATGATATTTTTTAAAAAATATTATTTTAATGTATTTTTGAATAAAAAACACTTTAAAAAACAACTTTAACCATCATCTAAACAGTCACTTTATTTCCTATAAGATTTGTATGAATATATTTTTACCACTTTTTTTTTTGCTATAACTGTTTTATAATATATATAAAATATATCATTTTTAATGGGAAGCAATGATAGGAGGCATCATAATTAATAGCGTGGGTTTAGATGACATCCACGGCATCGTGGATCATTGGTCGCTAGTTCATCATTATCATCCATCCATTTGATTTAACTCAGAATGTAAAATATCCATATATATTTTAATCAATCCCAAAGATAAAGTATCAATTTTTTAAGAATACCTTTATTTATTTTTCCCTCAATATTTTTATTTGTTTCAATTTTATTCTTTAATTAAAATTAATTATATATTTTATTTTTATTTAAGTCCTTATTATTTGAATATTTTATTTGATTTTATTGTGTTTATTTGATATTAATTTCTTTGGTTTTTTTCGGTCATTCTTGGATAGTTTTTATTTTTTATCCGTATTTATGCATCTATTCTTTTAGTTTTAGTTTTTAATTTTTTTTTCATTTTATTTTTTTATTAGGGTTTTATTTTTATTCAGTTCAGTGCTGAAATTTTAATTTATATTGGTTATCATTTTAAAATTAATATTGCTTTTTTTTTTTGTTCTTTTTTTGTGTTTTATTGTTATTTTTATCTATTCTTCGGATCAAATGATTTTGTTGTTTGTGCAATAATAATAATAATTTTAGGATTTATTTTTTATTGTTTTTCTGTAAAAAGTTTTTGCCTTTTATTTTATTTTTCTAGGCAATTTAATGATTTTAATTATTTTGGCAGTAATGTTGATAATAATTTTAGATTTTATATTAATGATAATGACGGTAATGTAGGGATGAATTTTCAATTTATGTTTTTATTTTGTAGATAGAAAATTATCTACTTATTTTACTTGTTTGATTATTGCAGATATATTCACAATTTATATTTTGTTTTTGTGTTTCATTTTAAAATAAATTATAAAATGAAATAATATTAATTTAAAATAATTTATATTTTGCAAGCTTAATTTGAATCGACGTTTTCCTAACAGATTGAATTCGTTGGAAATCTGTTGCTAATTAATATTAGCAACGGTTTTCTTTGTTATTTGCAACAGATTACTCCGTGGCAAACAACCCTGTTTTTTTGTAGTGAGTGAATTCAATAATTCAAATATATAAATCTTCTTGATTTCTTAATGATGATGATAATTTTATAATGATTATTTCGTTAAACCTACTAAACAGATACATTTATTTCAATTTAAAATTCACACAATTAATATTTTTTATGTTAAAAAAATATAATATCACCAATAACGAGATGCAGGGGCATTGGCTAGTGTATATATATAAATATATACAGTGCTAGTTCATCATTATCATCAATTTGATTGAACACAGAATGTAAAATTCCCATATATATTTTAAACAATCGCAATGAGAAAATAGTTCAATCCACCATTTGGACCACTCTCGTAAGAGGGTACGTATGTCAGTGTTGCCATGTATTTGAAAGTTGACTACTTTTCATACGCGTAGACATTTTGGGATGCCCGAGACCGAAATACACAGCAAATCTCTCGAGGTCTCCTGGAATCTACAGAATGTTTAAGGATTCAATTTCTAATTAATATTTGTATGATCGAAGATATGAATAACAAATTAACCTGCATTGAAGCATGTCGACTTCTAAATAATATGAAAAATAAATACAGAATTAACTCTTTCTTTCATTCCATTTAGATAATTAGTGACGAAACATAACAATGGCAAATCAAAGCAAGGGCACAGATGCCAGAAAGCTCGGGAACTGAAAACATGGCGACAGCAACTAACCAAACCCCATAAAAGGACCACGCATAAATAAATTCAGCTAGTACTCTCCAGCCGTGGATAAATTAAATAGCCATGCCTTCCACCGATTACTCATTCATCACACGATGATCATCAGTCCAAACCACCTCCCCCTATTACACCTACTGGCACACCGTCTTTGCAACCACCACCACCGGGAACATATTTGCATGCAGACCTAGTATTATTACTGGCAAGTATGAGGTTCGAACATGATAACAAGATAAAGGCAACGAGGAGGAGGAGTATTGTGAGGTATCGAGTCTTTCCTTCGGACCCCATTTTTGATGGACACGAAAGAAAGATGGAGCTTTCAGGGATTCAAATGTCTTGGTCTGTGTAGAGAGCTAGCGAAATATGGCGGGTGGTAGTGAAGATGGAGAGGGTTCGCTAGCTGGTGTGATGATATATATACACTCACAGCTAAGAACACGGATGCGTTGTATGATGAGATACGTACGTCATATTCAAGTGCCTGTTTTGGAAAGAAACAAGTGCATCTGCTGGGGGAGAGGATTTTTTAATTTATTTCGCTGTTGAATCTATAAATCTTTAATTTAAGACCTGGCCTTGAACTGAAAAAATAACGCTGGATGATGAACACGCCTTTCTTGACCTGGAAAATGAATGCTGGATGGCCATCTCGTCCTGTAGCTGAGTCCATGAAATCTAAACAAAGAACACGTAAAATGTCAGAACCACACTTCTCGGAAAATAAAATAAAACTCAGATCAATCAATCAAATCCATTGGTATTTGTGTTTACACTACTCGTTTCTTTATTATTAGATTTAAGAGGAGTATTTGTGATTTTTGTTTTTGTTTTATATTAATTTTTGGAATAATTAAAAAAATAAAATATATATATATATATATATATATATTATTTTGATAAACACTGTCAAATAATAAGCATTTAAGCATTTTGAAATTGAGTTAGACATGAAAAGGAAAACAAAAACTTACCATGTAGCAGCCTAACAAGTTATCCTTATAATATCAGAGAGGAACTCAAATTTTATTTATTTCGTTGTCGAATCTATAAATCCTTAATTCAAAGACTTGGTCTTGACTTGAAAAACGAATTGATGAACACGCCTTTCCTGACTTGGAAAATGAAAACTAGTTGCAGGAGGGATTATCTTCTGAGCACGCAGCAGCACTGTGACCATTTCGTCCTTTTCGTGAGCCCATGAAATCTAAACAACGAACACGTAAAGTGATTGGACCAGACTTGGTATTCTTGTTTTCTCTACTCGTTTTTTTATTTATTTATTATTATTTGACTTTAGAGGATGTTGCAATCAACTTGCTATAAACCACTTAAGCCTTTTGATATTGAGGTGCGGAAGAATCTAATCCTTTTATCATGGGTTGACCGAAGTATTGGCTTCCAAATAAAAAATGCTTAATTGAGTAACAACCAAGATGGGTTGATGAAATTATTGGTTTTCGAATAAGAATATTGCCAAATTAATTGGCAGCTAAAATGAGTTTATCAAATTATTGGATTTTAAATAGAAATACTAGATAGATTGACAAACAAAGATGGGTTAACCAGATTATGGATTGTCAAATGAGAATGATAGATTGATGGAAAACTAAGTGTCCCTGAAACCATGGTTGTGTGAAAAGCAAAAAATCTCTGCTTTACACGCATTTTCAAAGTGAGAAAGTGATGAGGCTATTAATTATTATGGCTCGAATCCAGATTCCAGAATAAATGTTTTGTCAAACTTAAAAAATTTAATTCCTTCCACTTTGTCACGGCTACAGAGTGATTGCTATGTTAATTTATTTATTTATTTATTTCTGAAGGTGGCCATAATGTTTACAAAAAAAAGCTTTTTTTTGGGTTTTACGAACACAAGAATATAGACACGAGAAACTTGGGAATCAATTTGTAAAGTTAATACGGTAGCAATCAAGAGGTAACAAATTAAAAAATAATTTATTTTTTAATCTAAAATAAAAAATGTTTAAATCTCAAAAAAAAAATAGTTGGTATTGTTATTAAACTTGATCTCACAAGTCAATCTTGAATTCTCCTGGTTTAACTTCTTGTATAGTATTGTTTAAAAAATTAACCAGTAAAATTATCATAATATGATCTAGTTAACTTAGTATATGTATAAATAACCTAGACGATACATAAAAAAAACATGATTTTATTTATTTATTAAAAAAATGATACTGCCTTTTGAAGTGAAAAAAAATGACAATTGGAATCTTGGATAATTGATAAAAAAAATGATAATTATATTATTATAATTATTAAATCTACAATATTTAAAATATATATATATATATATATATATATATATATTCCCTTTAAAGTAATTTCAAAACTTATAATTAATATGAAAAAACTTGATAACCAAATACATGAAATTGCTTTTCATTAATCTGAAACTCAAAAGCAGTTTTATCCAAACACTTCAAAAATTATTTTGAACCGCAACTAAACTGCTTTTTATAAAACTGTTTTTTTTTAAAATTTTAATTATAAAAACAAAAACGATGACAAACACACTTTAAGAAAGAAAGACTCATCAATGATTTAAGATGTGTCACCAAAGTAGCTAGTGGAAAAGAAAGAGTGATAAAACGTTGATTGTCGTAGGAGGATACCACAATGATTTATTGGGCAATGAATCTCATGGGACTGAATGAGAAATTCAAATGATTATAAAAATGATTCGACAACTGGGATGTTTAGAATACAAAAGAAACTATGATGAAAGTTGGGTAAAATGATGCAATACCCGAAGCTAGAATCTTTTTTATTAGTTTTGAGGAGTTGTAGATGAGTCCAATGCATACTATGATCATGAATCATCTAATCATTGAGTTGAGCTACAAAAATACCAAAATGGCCTTATTCCTTAAATGATTCGAAAGACAGCTTCATTTGAGTTCATGAACTTGCTAAATTCAGTCTACAAGTCACTAGCCGAGATTGTCTTTCTTTTCCTCATTGTTTTTAAATTAGTTTCTGTATTTAGACTATGATTCTACTAATCTATATATATATATATATATATATACACACACACATATAATGTTTTGTTTATTTGAACACCCTTGTTAACTGTGTTTTAAAGAGGGATTCAATTATATTATGAGACCGCTAATTTCTTTCTATGAAATTATTTTTTATTTACTTAACCAAGAAGCAAATTTTACCTATAAATTGGGGATATTTCTGAAAAAAATAGAAATAATACAAAATGAAAACATATGGACAAAGGGATCAAAATGGAATAGGAAGAAAACAAGGGACTAAAAAAAATGTTTTACCTATAAATTGGTGTGAGAAATTTTGTCCTCAACTTAATATTTAGTCAAAATGGTGTCGTTTCATAAAATATTGTGTACCTTCTTGCCCAGTATTAGATGATCGGGAATACATCTTCTGACAATCAAATGGCTCGAATATGCTAATACGGTTGGCTTCTCAAGAGGAATTGTCCTGAATATGCTAATATAGAGTTTATAAACTACCTGGTTATTGTCTTTGTGATGGAAGAAAATCCGCTCGTAGAGGCTTTCTTTTCCTATGAAGTTTCTATGAATATAATTTTAATCCTTTTTGGCTATAATTCTTTTATATTGTATAATACTCGCTGCACATAAAATATATCATTTTTTCAGGGCAGCAATGATAGTAGGCATCATAATTAAAATTAAAAAAAAAAGTTATAAATTTTAGATAAGTGAGGAAACTTTATTAATAGCATCACATTTGCAAATCAAAGCAAGGTGATCGAAGAACGGGTACAGATGCCAGAAAGCTCGGGAACTGAAAACATGGCGAGAGCAACTAACCAAACCCAGAAAAGGACTACAAATAGATAAATTAAATGGCCATGCCTTGCACCGACTACTCCTTCCATCACACGATGATCAAGCCTGACCACCCCTCCTAACCCATCGCCCCATCAAACCTTTGAGTTGTAGGCTCACCACCTCCGCACTTACCACTACCAGCGGGATCGTATCCGCACGGGCTAGGAGTACTACCGGCAAGTATTTTGGTAACAAATAGGTTAGAATATGATAACAAAATAAAGGTAACGAATAGTATTATTGTGAGGTGTGGAGTCTTTCCTTGAGACGCCATTTTTGATTGACACGAAAGAAAGATGAAGCTTTCAGGGAACCAAATGTCTTGGTCAGCGGGGATGGTGGTTGTGATGGTGGAGAGGGTTGGCTAAAAATAAGAGAGAATTGGGAAATCATGAAGCATTTAGATGAATGAGTCATCGGTAGAGGACATACTCTCCTAGAAATAACTTCTTATTATATTATTCGAAACAGTTGTGGACCATGTCCCAGGCGGTCAAATAAATAAGATTTCTAAGATATATGTTTTTCTAATCTTGTGGCCTGGCCCTTCAGAAGTGCCTGACATTTGACTCTAACATTATAACTACATGTTGTCTTGATTGTCATAAAAAGAAATCCCATTTATAAATCAAGAACATACTTGAGCTTGAATGTTCTGGTATGTGTAAATTAGTTTGAGATATGGTTCATAAATATATTTGATACCAATCAACTTATATTTTAGGCAATGACTATATATATATATATATATATGAAGTCGCTGGTGTGATGTATACATTAACTGCTTCTTTAAGGACCATTGTTATAATTAATTGTCGTATTTTGATTTGTGCATTTTGATCCTCAATTGATAATTGAATTCTCAATTCGTTCAATTCGGTCCCTGATTTCGTATTATTGACTTAAAAATTCAAATCGATCTCCGAAAATTCTATTCCCATCAATTGAGCCCGAATTAAATTCAAGAAATTGATTTCTCATTGACTAAGCCCTTAATAAAATTAATTTGACCAATTTAAAGTAAAATTAAGTCCTTGCACTTAATTAAATCCTTCAATTGGACCTTAAATTAATTCCTGATCATAATTAAACTTTAAATTTGTCGACGATTAAATCGAATAAACCCATACAAATATAATTATGTCATTTAACTTAGATTTTACACAGATTCATCCAATGATAAATTTTTTTTGCCTTAAATCTGTATTTTTCTCTTTTTTTTGGAACCAAAGAGATATGATTGGACTCGCAAAAACAACCAAAAATTTCACATTGATTTTTCTACCCATGCCGGCTCTTTTTATTTTATTTTTGTTATTTTTATTTTATTTTGGGGAGTAACTTAAAAATTGGGTTAAGACACCTTGCATTTCACAACCATGAAAATCCTCTCGCATAAAACACACCCCTGGATATTTGCATAACTATCATTGTCATCTTTCAACTTCCACTTCAGAGCCCACACCCTCGTCTACAGCAGCAGGTATTCCATACTCACTCTCTTCAGTCCTTTCATATGATCATATATCTCCATCTCAAAAATGTTTTAGTCTTGCAATATCTGCATTTGTTGAACCCACATCTTATACACAAGCTAGTAGCATGTGGAATGGCGTGAAGCTATGGACAAGGAGATCAAAGCCCTTGAACTCAACCATACATGGTCTGTTGTTGTAAAATTAAAATCTGATGGTACCCTAGAAAGATATAAGGCAAGGTTGGTTGCCAAAGGGTACAATCAATGTGAGGGCTTGGATTACTATGAAACATTTTCTCTAGTGGCTAAACTCACCACTGTTCGAACCCTTTTAGCAGTTGCAGCAGTGAAGAAGTGGAACCTTCACCAATTGGATGTGAATAATGCTTTCCTTCATGGTCAATTGGATGAAGATGTTTACATGTCCTTGCCACCTGGTTTCACACGAAAGGGGGAGTCCAAGGTATGTAAACTTCACAAGTCAATTTATGGTCTGAAACAATCCTCCAGGCAATGGTTTACACAATTCTCTACTGTCTTACTTGAATTCGAGTTCACTCAATCTAAAGCTGATTACACATTGTTTACAAGATGTTTACATGGTTCTTTTATTGCCTTATTAGTATATGTTGACGACATAATTATTGCTAGTAATGGTTCAGCTGACGTTTCACAATTCATTCAAATACTCAATGATCGTTTCCAGTTGAAGGACCTTGGTCAGCTTAAATTCATTCAAATACTCAATGATCGTTTCAAGTTGAAGGACCTTGGTCAGCTTAAGTATTTTCTGGGTTTGGAGATAGCTCGTAGTGAGCTTGGGATATCGGTTTGTCAAAGGAAATATGCTTTAGAAGTTCTTTAAGACTCTGGTATGTTGGCTTCAAAACCTGTCCAATTTCCCATGGAACCTAATGTTAAGTTTTCTAAAGATTCAGGTCAGCTCTTAGAAGACCCCACATCCTACAGAAGACTGGTTGGTCGCCTACTCTACCTCACTATCATTCTACCTGATATTGGCTTTGTTGTTCAAGTTTTAAGCCATTTCATGGACAAGCCATGTGTTCCCCATTTGGCTGCAGCAACTCAGGTTCTACGTTATATCAAATCTTCCCCCTACTCAAGGCTTGTTCTTCCCAGTTCTCTCTAACCTACAGCTAAAAGCATTTTGCGATTCTAACTGGGTAGGCTGTATTGTTTCTAGGCGTTCAGTGACAGGGTACTGCATTTTTCTTGATAATTCATTAATTTCTTGGAAATCAAAGAAGCAAACCACTGTCTCTAGGTCATCTGCTGAGGCTGAGTACAGGGCAATGGCATCTACATGCTGTGAGGTTTTGTGGCTTCGCAATCTTCTTCAAGACCTCTAGGTTCCAACTCAACCTGCACTCCTTTACTGTGACAGCAAGGCTGCCCTTCACATTGCAGCTAACCCTGTTTATCACGAGTTTACGAAGCACATTGATATTGACTGCCATATGGTTCAAGAAAATATTCAAAATGGCATTTTACGCATATTTCATGTCTCTTCCAATCACCAGATAGCAGATGTTTTTACTAAAGCTCTCGGTTTCAAGCAATTATACTCTTTAGTTTCCAAGATGAGTCTGCATAACATTTGTTCCTCTTGAAATGAGTCTCATCTTGAGGGGGAGTATTGAATTATATGATAAAGATTGAATTATAAGATGAAGAATTACAGCAGCAGCTCACTGAAGGATCACAACAACAATTCACCCTCTGCATTTTACATAACAACTTTTCTATTTTGTACATAACAGTGACTGTCCCTTTGTAACTAATTTATGTACGTATCTAGCAAGTAATTGCACGTTAGAATTTGTTAAAGAGTTTGTTATAGAAATTAGTTGGCTGACTAACAATAAACAGTTATGCCATTAGTTAATTACTTAACACATGCAGACATTTTGCTGCATATATAGGGAATGTAACAGTGAAGGTAAGATACTAAGAAATTCATTCATTCCAAACGTCTTTCTTCTTCTCGTTGCTATTTCAATATAAAGTGTGTCGACTTCTAAAAAAATATGAAATATAAATACAGAATTAACTCTTTTTTTCCATTTAGATATGTGACGAAACTTTATTGATAGCATAAGATTGGCAAATCAAAGCAAGGGTACAGATGCCAAAAAGCTTGGGAACTGAAAACATGGCGAGAGCAACTAACCAAACCCAGAAAAGGATTTTATTTATTTATTTCGTTGTTGAATCTATAAATCCTTAATTTAATACTTGGCCTTGACCTGAAAAAAGAATGCTGGATGAACACGCCTTTCTTGACTTGGAAAATGAATACTGTGACCATTTTGTCCTTTAGCTGAGTCCATGAAATCTAAACAACGAACACGTAAAATGATTGGACCAGACTTCTCGAAAAATAAAATAAAATTCAGATCAATCAAATCCATTGGTATTTGTGTTTACACTACTTTTTTATTATTAGATTTAAGAGGAGCTTCCAATCAGCAAACTGGCGAGGAGTTTGAGAGAGAGAAAATTGATTTTGTTTTTGTTTTATATTAATTTTTGAAATTATTAAAAATAAAAATATTATTTTAATAAACACTGTCAAATATTATTTTGTTTGATTCGACAATTGGGATGTTTAGAATACAAAAGAAACTATGATGAAAGTTCGGTAAAATGATGATATACCCAAAGGTAGAATTTGACCAAGTGTTATTTTTTTTTTAAAAAAAAAAAAAGCCTTGTTATAATTAGTCGAAATTTGTGTTCTATGTAAAATAACCAACCATGTTGTCGACAATGAAAAATAAAATTGGCACTGTCTTCATATTAATTTGTAAAGAACATGGTACCCAAAGTGAGGGATGTTAGAGTACAACACTATATTCATTATCCTTAGCATAGTTAGTTTTATTGTATTTTCTCTTTAATTGTTAAGATTATTTTAGATTTGAGGAGTTGTAGATGAGTCCAATGCATAATATGATAAATCATCTCATCATTGAGTTGAGCTAGAAAAATATCAAAATGTTCTAAAGGCCTTATTCCTTGAATGATTAGCAAGACAACTTCATTTGAGTTCATGAACATGTTAAATTTAGTCTAGAAATCACTACTCGAGATTGTCTTTCTTTTCCTCATTGTTTTTAAATTACTTCTGTATTTAAATTATGATTTTACTAATCAAAATATATAGAATGTTTTATTCATTTTTTGACCCTATATTTGGGGATATTTTTGAAAATTAGATATAATAAAAAATGAAAACATATGGACAAAGGGATCAAAATGGAATAGGAAAGAGAACAAGGGACTAAAAAAGATGTTTTTACCTATAAATTGGTGTGCAAAACACACATAAAGAGGGGGGGAGGAGAAATTCAAGCAATTAAATATAAAGTTATAAACATCTAGATCAAGCAAGAAATGATGAAAAAGAAAGGTGTGCACCTCTTATATCAAACCCAAATGGTCTGTTTAATAAATAATGTTATGATATAATATCAAAAAATCATCAAAATCTACATTGCTACATGATGATTATCATAGCTTTCTAACTTTGTAGTCAAGGGGCTTGAATACAAGTTATCATAGTTAACGTTTTCTGATATGGCTCCAGTTATAATGACGGCTCGAATATGCTAATACGATTGGCTTCTCAAGAGGAATTGTCCTGAGTTAGGGTTCATAACTCGTGATAAGTTTTGTCTTGAAATAACGGTTATTCATAAGAGATGCTTTACCTAGAGTTTATAAACTACCTGGTTATTGTCTTTGTGATGGAAGAAAATCCGTTCCTAGAGGCTTCTTTTCCTAAGAAGTTTCTATGAATATAATTTTAATCCTCATTTTTTTCAGGGCAGCAATGATAGTAGGCATCATAATTAAAATTAAAAAAAAAACGTTATAAATACAGAATAAACTTTTTCTTGCGTTTCCTTTTAGATAAGTGAGGAAACTTTATTAATAGCATCACATTTGCAAATCAAAGCAAGGTGATCGAAGAACGGGTACAGATGCCAAAAAGCTTGGGAACTGAAAACATGGCGAGAGAAACTAACCAAACCCAGAAAAGGACTACAAATAGATAAATTTAATAGCCATGCCTTGCACCGACTACTCCTTCCATCACACGATGATCAGGCCAGACCACCCCTCCTAACCCATCTCCCCATCAAACCTTTGAGTTGTAGGCTCACCACCTCTGCACTTACCACTATCAGAGGGATCGTATCTGCACGGGCTAGGAGTACTACCGGCAAGTATTTTGGTAACAAATAGGTTAGAATATGATAACAAAATAAAGGTAACGAATAGTATTATTGTGAGGTGTGGAGTCTTTCCTTGAGACGCCATTTTTGATTGACACGAAAGAAAGATGAAGCTTTCAGGGAACCAAATGTCTTGGTCAGCGGGGATGGTGGTTGTGATGGTGGAGAGGGTTGGCTAAAAATAAGAGAGAATTGGGAAATCATGAAGCATTTAGATGAATGAGTCATCGGTAGAGGACATACTCTCCTAGAAATAACTTCTTATTATATTATTCGAAACAGTTGTGGACCATGTCCCAGGCGGTCAAATAAATAAGATTTCTAAGATATATGTTTTTCTAATCTTGTGGCCTGGCCCTTCAGAAGTGCCTGACATTTGACTCTAACATTATAACTACATGTTGTCTTGATTGTCATAAAAAGAAATCCCATTTATAAATCAAGAACATACTTGAGCTTGAATGTTCTGGTATGTGTAAATTAGTTTGAGATATGGTTCATAAATATATTTGATACCAATCAACTTATATTTTAGGCAATGACTATATATATATATATATATATGAAGTCGCTGGTGTGATGTATACATTAACTGCTTCTTTAAGGACCATTGTTATAATTAATTGTCGTATTTTGATTTGTGCATTTTGATCCTCAATTGATAATTGAATTCTCAATTCGTTCAATTCGGTCCCTGATTTCGTATTATTGACTTAAAAATTCAAATCGATCTCCGAAAATTCTATTCCCATCAATTGAGTCCGAATTAAATTCATGAAATTGATTTCTCATTGACTAAACTCTTAATTAAAATTAATTTGACCAATTTAAAGTATAATTAAGTTCTTGCACTTAATTAAATCCTTGAATTGGACCTTAAATTAATTCCCGATCATAATTGAATTTTAAATTTGTCAACGATTAAATCGAAACAACCCATAAAAAATATAATTATGTCGTTTAACTTAGTTTTTTTACACAGATTCATTCATCGATAAATTATTTTTGCCTTAAATCTGTATTTTTCTCTATTTTTGGAACCAAAGAGATACGATTGGACTCGCGAAAACAACCAAAATTTTCACATTGATTTTTCTACCCACGTCGGCTCCTTTTATTTTATTTTTGTTATTTTTATTTTATTTTAGGGAGTAACCCAAAAATTGGGTTATGACACCTTGCATTTCACAGCCACGAAAATCCTCTCGCATAAAACACACCCCTGGATATTTGCATGACTATCATTGTCATCTTACAACTTCCACTTCAGAGCCCACACCTTCGTCTACAGCAGCAGGTATTCCATATTCACTTTCTTCAGTCCTTTCATATGATCATCTTTCTCCTTCTCACAAATGTTTTAGTCTTTCAATCTCTACACTTGTTGAACCAACATATTATACACAAGCTAGTCAGCATGTGGAATGGCGTGAAGCTATGGACAAGGAGATCAAAGCCCTCGAACTCAACCATACATGGTCTGTTGTTGTAAAATTAAAATCTGATGCAACCTTAGAAAGATATAAAGCAAGGTTGGTTCCCAAAGAGTATAATCAATGTGAGGACTTAGATTACTATGAAACCTTTTCTCTAGTGGCTAAACTCACCACTGTTCGAACTCTTTTAGCAGTTGCAGCAGTGAAGTAGTGGAACCTTCACCAAATGGATGTGAATAATGCTTTCCTTCATGGTCAATTTGATGAAGATGTTTACATGTCCTTACCACCTGGATTCACAAGAAAAGGGGGGGGGGTTCCAAGGTATGCAAACTTCACAAGTCAATTTATAGTCTGAAACAATCCTTCAGGCAATGGTTTGCACAATTCTCTACTGCCTTACTTGAGTTCGGGTTCATTCAATCTAAAGTTGATTACACTTTGTTTACAAGATGTTTACAGGGTTCCTTTATTGCCTTATTAGTATATGTTGATGACATAATTGTTAGTAGTAATGGTTCAGCTGAGGTTTCAAAATTCATTCAAATCCTTAATGATCGATTTTAGTTGAAGGACCTTGGTCAACTTAAATTCATTCAAATCCTTAATGATCGATTTTAGTTGAAGGACCTTGGTCAGCTTAAGTATTTTCTGGGTTTGGAAATAGCTCGTAGTGAGCTTGGGATATCGGTTTGTCAAAGAAAATATACCTTAGAAGTTCTTGAAGATCCTGGTATGTTGGCTTCAAAACCTGTCCAATTTCCCATGGAACCTAATGTTAAGTTTTCTAAAGATTCAGGTCAACTATTAGAAGATCCCACATCCTACAGAAGACTGGTTGGTCGCCTTCTCTACCTCACTATCAGTCGACCCGATATTGCCTTTGTTGTTCAGGTTTTAAGCCAATTCATGGACAAGCCACGTGTTCCCCATTTGGCTGCAGCATCTCGGGTTCTACGTTACATCAAGTGTTCCCCTGCTCAAGGCTTGTTCTTCCCAGTTCTCTCTAACCTCCAGCTCAAAGCGTTTTGCGATTCTGACTGGGCAGGCTGCATTGATTCCAGGCGTTCAGTCACGGGGTACTGCATTTTCCTTGATAATTCATTGATTTCTTGGAAATCAAAGAAGCAAACCACTGTCTCGAGGTCATCAGCTGAGGCTGAGTACAGGGCAATGGCGTCTACATGCTGTGAGATTGTGTGGCTTCGCAATCTTTTTCAAGACCTCCAGGTTCCACCTCAACCTGCACTCCTTTACTGTGACAGCAAGGCAGCCATTCACATTGCAGCCAACCCTGTTTATCACGAGCGTACGAAGCACATCGATATTGACTGCCATGTGGTTCGAGAAAATATTCAAAATGGTATTTTACGCACATTTCATGTCTCTTCCAATCACCAGATAGCAGATGTTTTTACTAAAGCTCTCGGTTTCAAGCAATTCTACTCTTTAGTTTCCAAGATGAGCCTGCATAATATTTATTCCCCTTGACATGCGTCTCATCTTGAGGGGGAGTATTGAATTACATGATGAAGTTTGATTTACAAGATGAAGAATTGCAGCAGCAGGTCACTGAAGAATCACAACAAATTCATCCTCTGCAGTTTTACATAACAACTTTTCCAGTCTGTACATAACAGTGACTGTCCCTTTGTAACTAATTTATGTACGTATCTAGCAAGTAATTGCACGTTAGAATTTGTTAAAGAGTTTGTTATAGAAATTAGTTGGCTGACTAACAATAAACAGTTATGCCATGAATTAATTACTTAATGCATGCTGACATCTTGATGCATATATATAAGGAATGTAATAGTGAAGGCAATACACTGATAAATTCATTCATTCCAAACGTTTTCTTCTTCTCGTTGCTATTTCAATATAAAGTGTGTCGACTTCTAAAAAAATATGAAATATAAATACAGAATTAACTCTTTTTTTCCATTTAGATATGTGACGAAACTTTATTGATAGCATAAGATTGGCAAATCAAAGCAAGGGTACAGATGCCAAAAAGCTTGGGAACTGAAAACATGGCGAGAGCAACTAACCAAACCCAGAAAAGGATTTTATTTATTTATTTCGTTGTTGAATCTATAAATCCTTAATTTAATACTTGGCCTTGACCTGAAAAAAGAATGCTGGATGAACACGCCTTTCTTGACTTGGAAAATGAATACTGTGACCATTTTGTCCTTTAGCTGAGTCCATGAAATCTAAACAACGAACACGTAAAATGATTGGACCAGACTTCTCGAAAAATAAAATAAAATTCAGATCAATCAAATCCATTGGTATTTGTGTTTACACTACTTTTTTTTATTATTAGATTTAAGAGGAGGTTCCAATCAGCAAACTGGCGAGGAGTTTGAGAGAGAGAAAATTGATTTTGTTTTTGTTTTATATTAATTTTGAAATTATTAAAAAATAAAAATATTATTTTAATAAACACTGTCAAATATTATTTTGTTTGATTCGACAATTGGGATGTTTAGAATACAAAAGAAACTATGATGAAAGTTCGGTAAAATGATGATATACCCAAAGGTAGAATTTGACCAAGTGTTCTTTTTTTTTTTTAAAAAAAGCCTTGTTGTAATTAGTCGAAATTTGTGTTCTATGTAAAATAACCAACCATGTTGTCGACAATGAAAAATAAAATTGGCACTGTCTTCATATTAATTTGTAAAGAAAATGGTACCCCAAGTTAGGGGTGTTACAGTACAACACTATATTCATTATCCTTAGCATAATTAGTTTTATTGTGTTTCCTCTTTAATTGTTAAGATTTTTTTAGTTTTGAGGAGTTCTAGATGAGTCCAATGCATAATATGATGAATCATCTGATCATTGAGTTGAGCTACAAAAATATCAAAATGTTCTAAAGGCCTTATTCCTTAAATGATTAGCAAGACAACTTCATTTGAGTTCATGAACATGTTAAATTTAGTGCCCGTTTGGCGCCACCCAGCTTTTGCATATTTGTTTATTGAATTAAGTGTTTGGTAAATCTGATAAGTAGAATTTGGACATGGGACAATGTCTATTTTTTTGCCAAACACCGTGCAATGTTTTTCTTGTTGAGATTCGGGGGTTTGGTGGGTGGGTGGGTGGGTGTGTATAAAAACGTTATCAGATTGTTTATTTTAGCAAAATGTTGTTTTTCTTGTTGAAATTCAGCAAATAATTTTAACCAAACACTTCATTGTTTATTTTAAACCGCAGTAAAATTGTTTTTTTTTTAAATTGTTTTTTTTCAACTTTAACCACAAAAATAAAAGCAATATCAAACACACTCTTAGTCTAGAAACCACTAGTCGAGATTGTCTTTCTTTTCCTCATTGTTTTTAAATTACTTCTGTAGTTAGATTATGATTTACTAATCAATATATATGTATAATGTTTTATTTATTTAAACACCCTTGTAAACTATTTTTTTAAGAGGGATTTATGAAATACAAAACTTATAAATATATTAATATTTTCTTTACAACCTTTTTGTATTGGTTGTAACATCATATTATGAGACCGCTAATTTGTTTCCATGAAATTATTTTTTATTTACTTAAAAAAGGAACAAAATTTGTCGCTATGAATACTGTACTCATTTTTTGACCCTATATTTGGGGATATTTTTGAAAAAAAAAACAAAAGAAATAATAAAAAAATAAAAACATATGGCCATAGGGATCAAAATGGAATAGGAAGAAAACAAGGGACTAAAAAAATATTTTACCTATAAATTGGTGTGCAAAACACACATAAAGAAGGGGAGAGAAATTTTGGAAATGAAATTTAAGGGGCTTGAAAACACGATATCATAGTTCACGTTTTCTGATATGGCTCCAGTTATAATGACGGCTCAAATATGCTATATGGTTGGCATCTCAAGAGGAATTGTCCCCAGTTAGGGTTCACATCTGGTGATAAGTTTTGTCTTGAAATAACGGTGATCGATAAGAGATGTTTTACCTAGAGTTTATTAACTACTTGATTATTTTCTTTTAGACGATTTGGAATATTGACATGACCCAAAGTCATTTTACATGCTAAGGGACGAAAGTCGTCCTAGGAAGAAATATTTTTTGATCCCTGATGTTTTCCAGAATACTCTTAGGCCACCACTTTAGTCTTAAAATATTCATATCCCAAAAGTTTTGGTGATGATAAGAATTATTTAAAGGATGAAAAAAATTCGTTCCTAGAGGCTTTCTTTTCCTATGAAGTTTCTATGAATATAATTTTATATATATATATATATATATATATATATATATATATATATATATATTGCTAGTTCATAATTACTACTACTACTACTGATTAAGTGTAAAATCCATATTTTCTTTAATTCCACTGATAAAATAAGTCACTCTATCTCGTGACCCCTCTCTTAAGAGGAGATGTGTAGCCATCTTTGAAAGGTATGGGAAAAAAACATTCTGTTTTCGTTAATTTTCCTCTGCTGCTACTCCTTTTTATATGCATAGACATTTTGGGATGCCCCAAACCAAAATACACGACAAATTTCTAATATTTGTATGAAGATATCAATAACAAACGATGCATTGAAGTATGTCAAATTCTAAAAAAAATGAAAATAAAAGAACCCTTATCAATACAGAATTAACCTTTTTTTGTTTCCTTTTAGATAAGTGAGGAAACTTTATTAATAGCATAACATTGGCAAATCAAAGCAAGGTGAAGAATGGGTACAGATGCCAAAAAGCTTGGGAAAAGATAACATGGCGAGAGCAAGTATCCTAAACCAGCAAAGGGCACATAAATATAATTACCCATGCTAAAAATACCTCCCACCTCATAAAAGGATAAACGATTACTCATTCATCATACGATCAGGCCAAACCACCTCTCCTAACCCCTCCCTCCATTAGACCCTGGGGTCTCGCGGGGGTCTGCAACGGGGCGGACAATAATTGCATTGACCACGACAACCGGAATGGCATGGAACACAACAATTGACAAGTATTAGGTTCGAACATGATAACATAATAAAGGTAACGAGGAGTATTATTGTCAGGTATCGAGTCTTTCCTTCAGACCCCATTAATTTTTCGGACGAAAGAAAGATGAAACTTGTAGGGAATCAAATGTCTTGGTATGTGCAGAGAGGTAGCTAGTCTGCGGGGTGGTAGTTGTGAAGATGGGGAGGGTTAGCTAGCTAGGTGGTTTGATATATACTCACAGCTAAAAAAACGAGACACAAAATATTGAATTGGAAAAGCATAAAGCATTTAAAGTAATTAGTCATTGGTAGAGGACATACTTTCCTAGAAATAGCTTCTTATTATTTTCTTTGAAACAGTTGTGGACCATGTCATAGGTTGAAATCAACATTCAATGTGGTGGACCATGTACAGGCGGTCAAATAAATAAAATATATATGATATTTGTTTTCTAATCTTCTGGCCTGGCCCTTCAGAAGTGCCTGTTTTGTTCAAACAACTTGGAATGTAAATAAATGTTACGCAAAAACTAAGCACTCACGTCATTTATTTTCTGTGTTATGATGAGATTGAAGATTCCTCTAATATTTATCTATTCATGCACAAATAAACATTGCAATAATCTCTTCAACTGATTTTATAAACTGCAAATTTGAGGTCTTGGTAGCCGAGAAAAAGTCATTCATGGTCATATAGGTGCTATGATCCTCACCATCGAAAGCTACATGTAAGCCTAGATGCATCATTTTGAGAATCTGAACCCTACTATTTAGGGGAAGTTCCCGGGTCTTCTCTTCAGGAGGAGAGTAACATTGAAGAGAATGAAGATATATTCGAATTAGAGGAAATGAAGGGTTAAAGGAAATGCAACCAGGTTGTGATAACCTGAAATCTACATACACCGAAATGATCTCGAAACGATCCTCCTATGTCTCTGGAATTACCAACGACTATACCATATCTAATGAGATAAATGAAACTCCTCTCTTAGAAAATAATATGATCAATAGGTACCCACAAAGACTAAACTGGGGAGTCCGAAAGAAACAATATGAACCCGATCCCAAAAACAAAACTAAATACCCTATCAGTAACTATATCTCTACTTATAGATTATCGAAATCATATGCATTTACTGTTAATCAATTATTCAATATGTCTATTCCTAGTAATGTACAGGATGCATTAGCAGACCCAAAATGGCCCAAGGCGATGAATGAGGAGATGGAGGCACTTTAGAAAAATAACACTTGGGAGTTATGTCAACTACCACAAGGAAAGAAGAAAGTTGGATGTAAACGGGAGTATTGATAGATATAAAGCAAGATTAGTTGCAAAGGATATACACAGAAGTATGGAGTAGATTATCAAGAAATTTTTGCTACAGTTACGAAAATGAACATTATCTGGATTCTCATATCTATAGCAGTGAATCGAGATTGAGCCTTACAACAATTCGATGTTAAGAATGCCTTTTCAAATAGAGATCTTGAAGAAGAAGTGCATATGGAATTACCACCTATAGTTAAAACCAAGCCTCATGTGAAACTGAAGTATGCAAATTAAAAAAAGCATTGTATGGTCTAAAGCAGTCACCTCGGGCATGGTTCGGAAGATTCTTATCCATGATAAAAAAAGTTTGTCTATAAGCAAAGTAATTCAGATCATACTTTGTTTATAAAACACAAAAGAGGGAAGATAACAACACTAATAATATATGTGGATTATATGGTCTTAATAGGAGATGATCTAGAAGAGAGAAAAGTATTTCAACAATTTATAGCATCAAAAATCAAAATAAAAGATATCGGACAACTTCAGTACTTAGGGATTGAGGTCTCTAGGTTCAAAACAGGGATATGTCTATCACCATGAAAATATGTATTAGATTTATTGGCAGAAACCGGAATGCTTGCATGCAAACCGGTAGATAGACCTATGGAAATGTATCACAAACTGGGACAAGTAGAAAATCAGACCCTAACAGACAAAGGATGTTATCAACGTTAGTTGAAAAACTAATATACTTATCACATACTAGGCCAAACATCGCCTATGCAGTATGTATGGTAAGTCAGTTCATGCATTCACCAGAAGAAGAACATACAGAAGTTGTATATCAAATCTTAAGGTATCTAAAAAGTGCACCGGGAAGAGGACTTCTATTTTATAAAGGGGAGGTCCAAGATATCAAAGGGTATACAGACTCAGATTGGGCAGGAAATCAAATTGATAGGAGATCATCATCAGGATATTTTACGTTTGTAGAAGGCAACCTTGTCACTTGGAGAAGTAAGAAGCAGAAAGTGGTGGCAAGGTCAAGTGCAGAAGCAGAATACCGAGGAATGACTCATGGTGTGTGTGAATTACTATGGATTAAACAGGTATTACAAAACCTGGGAATTGATTATGAAACATCTATGGGTCTACACTGTGACAAAAAGGCAGTTATCGAAATTGCTCAAAATCCTGTTCAACATGATCGTACCAAACACTTCATTAAGAAAAATCTTGATCGGAAAATTATACAACTTTTATTTGTTCGGTATGAAGATCAACTAGCCGATATTCTCCCAAAGACAGTCTCCGGAAGGGCATTCTATGATGTTATTGACAAGTTGGACATGATAAATATCTACGCTCCAACTTGAGGAGAAGTATTAAAATATATCTGTTAAAATATAGCCGTTATAATTATTCAACGCGTCCGCATTAATTGTCACAACGAGAAAACATTATTGTCTTATCAAAAATGAGAAACTCTATCATACATGTAATAAATTTAAGACATCAATAGAGTAAAAAAGATTGAGTAAATATTGACTAAAGATATTTAAAAGACTGATTGGAATGAAAATTAAAAGAGCAAAGTGAAAAAAAGAAGGTGGTAATCAGAAATCAACCAAAACAAATGCAATTAATGGGAGAGATGTTTGATTTGTTCGCTTTGGAATTTACAGTCCCTTAATTAATTTAAGATATGGAAAAAGAATGCTGGATGATAGGGAGGTATACTTCATGAGCACGCCTTTCTTGACTTGGAAAATGAATAGTGGTTGCCTTGGAAGCACGCAGCACTGTGACCATGAGAGGTTTGATTTGATCGCTGTGGAATTTACAGTCCCTTAATTAATTAAAGATATGGAAAAAGAATGCTGGATGATACGCAGGAATACTTCCTGAGCACGCGTTTCTTGACTTGGAAAATTAATTTACACTTGTTTTGTGCTTGTACTATCCTTGTATTATTTTGAGACTAGCTTGGCATGGAGCTGTTTATTTTGTTTGGAGAGAAGGAATTCCAGAATCTTCAATGATGTGACTTCATTCCCACTTGATGTACCTTCTCAGGTTATGCATTGAGTTGAGTTGAGACTACACAATGACCAAATTGCTTTTCGCGGCTAAAAACGATCCTTCTTTGAGTGGATTACGTTGCTGATGGAAGTTCACTTAGTTTCGCTTGTTTCCTGTTCATGAGACCCTGCTTGATTGCTTTCAGATGGCTAATAGAATTTAACCTCAGAAAATAGAGCTTCTAGAATCTCCTTGCACAATTTCAGCTTGATGATCGAAAATTATAATTGTTAACATGTGCTAGGGGAAAATCTCTTGCACTATAATGTTTATTTTTGCATGCATATATAAATATTAATTTTTGCATAACATTTAATTACATTACAGGTTACTTGAACAAACCAGGGACTTAGACAGGTTTCAGGGACACTACTGATGCAAATAAGCAAGCTACAATATTTAGACTCCATTCATGATTTCCTATATTCACTTCGAAGTCGTCTAGACTCTACAGGACAAGAACCTTCTCGTAGGATAGCTATCCATGCCTACCAAGAAAATTGGCCTTAGTTCGATTCAATTCAGCTATAGCACTGCTAATATCCATTCTCTCTCGTGGAAACTTTTCGGAGCAAAACACTCCTATCTCGGAAATTGAAATCAAACACTCCACGATTTGATCAGATTCTATCAGAAGTTTTGGGTCCGCGACATCAACTACACGGTCAGGTAACGCCATTTTAACGTAACTGTGAAGGTCTAGTCCATCTTTAAACATGCTATCTGTAGGTCTCTTTCCGGTAATCATCTCCAGCAGTAGGATGCCATAGCTGTATACATCCCCGGAAGTTGACACCTTGCTTCCGATGCCATACTCTGCAGTCAGTTTGTTTGAATGGTTAATTAATCAGAGGTGTTTATGACCTTGGAGAAAAAAGAAAACTTTTTCTTGGTTGTATGTTACCTGGAGCAGCATAGCCGACGGAGCCTTTCAATCCAACAGAGCTTGTCTGACCTGAAGATGCTTCAGAAAGAAACTTTAACAGCCCAAAGTCCCCAACATGAGCAGTCAAATCTCCATCGAGGAGAACATTACTAGGCTTAAGATCACAATGAGCAATAGGCGTTTCGCAATGGTTGTGCAAATAGTCTAGCGCATTAGCCACATCAATTGCTATGTTTAACCTCTGAATGAGATTAAGATTTTTTGGCTTATGCACTTCCTGATCCAATGAATGGATTGGATGCAACCATTCTTCTAGACTTCCATTCATCATGAACTCATAAACTAGAGCTTTGAAGTCCTTGCCTTGAAAATCAACGCCAGCATATGCGCATAACACTTTGACAAGATTTCGGTGCCTGATCCTTAGCAAAGATGCAGATTCTCTCATGAAGCTCTTGGAAGCTCCTTCGCGTAGCAAGTTGAATACTTTCACAGCAACAATCACTCCATCAAATGCGAATACTCCTTTATACACAGACCCAAAACTACCAGCGCCGATTAAATTGTCAGAAGAGAATCCATTAGTTGCTTGAAGTAGGTCTTTGTAGGCTACTCTTGGGAATGGCACTCCACATAACAGCTCTGATGTGGCCTCATCATTTCTTATTTTTCTCGATGGTTTTTCAAGCAGAAAAAAATAAAATAGATGTGATGAAGATTAATCCAAAAAGCCACAAGGAATTGCGACTATCAATATCAGCTTGGTAGAAGATTCTGGCTTTGTTGACTTGGATCTGCATTTGGGCAGATTCAACTGAAGAATTCCTCCACAAAGATTCTTGTTCCCTGAAATTGAAACAGCACTTGTATTCTCATAAGCACCGTTTATGGGCACCTCACCTTCAAGGTCATTAAATGACAGGTCCAAACTCTGCAACAACTTGAAATCTCCTAAAAACTTGGGAATTTGGCCAGTCAAGTTGTTGTGAGAGAGATTAAGATCTTGAAGTGCTCTCAAAGATCCCAAAGACTCGGGAATGGCGCCTTGAAAGAAGTTTCCATCCAAATGCAAGTGTTCCAAACTCTTGCAACTGCCAAGACTTGCGGGGATTTCTCCTGATAGTCTGTTTTTGGAGATGTCCATGTATCTAAGAGTCACTAACTTACCCACTTCGTAGGGAAGGGAACCAGTCAGCTGATTTTCAGACAGGACCAAAAATTTTGACAAGGATGAAATGCTAAGGACCTCTTTTGGTATGGTACCACTGAGATGGTTTTGTTTGAGAGCTAAGACCAACAAGTTCTGGCAGTCTCCAAGGCTTGGAGGGATGCTTCCCTGTAGTTTATTTTGATCAAAAACAATTTGCATCAACGAGGTGATGTTCCCTAAAGAAGAAGGGATGCTCCCTGATAATTTGTTTTCATTGAGAAACAAATCACGTAAATTTTGTAATTTACCAATAGATTTTGGAATGCTGCCAGTCAACTGATTGCTCTCTAAACCCAAAGCCTGCAGGCTTACGAGATTTCCAATGCCATCAGGAATGCCTCCTCGGATTTGATTGCTTCCAAACGTCATCACCTTGAGCTTTGTTGAGAGGTTGCTAAGTATACCAGGCAGCTCCCTCCAAAATTGTTCTGAGTTAAATGCAAACCTTCCAACTTGCTGCTGTTTGAGAGGGTGTAGAGAAAGGACAAGTCATCATCCTCGTCGTTTCCGAGTCCATTCTCCATCACTTTAAGAACCCTGAGGTTAGGCATGCTTGCTAAAGGGGAACTTTTCCGGTGAATTCATTGGATGAAAGATCAATCTGAGTTATTTTTGAGGAATTGAAGAGCGTCGCCGGAATTGGCCCGTTTAATCGATTGTCTCGAATGTCAAAAACTTCGAGATTTGGAAGAGTTAGGCCTATGTTTGGAGGAAGTGTACCTTGAAATTTGTTGTAAGGCAGGGAGAAATGTTTGAGAGCAGAAATATTGTATAGGGAGGGAGGCAATGTACCACTCAGATTATTTAAACCGAGTGACAAGAAGTTTAACGTTTTCAGTTTCGCAATACTACTGGGAATACCCCTTTCAAATTATTGGTTGCTCCATCAATTCTAATTATAGATGAAAGATTTGCGAAAGAGAGTGGAATCATTCCATCTATATGATTGTTTCTAAAACTTAATACCTGCAGCTTCGATAACGATCCATGTCCTTCAGGAAGGTTGCCGGTAAGATTGTTTCCCTCTAAATTGAGGTTCAGGAGGTTCGAGCAATGAGAGATGTTAGCTGGGATCTCCCCACTGAACGAGTTGTTCCCAAGGATCAGTGTCTGTAGCCGAGCCAAGCGACCTAGCTCCTGGGGATAGCATCGGAGAAACTGTTGTTTTGCAGGCTTAGCAGCCTCAGAAAACTCAAGTTCCCAATGTGCGGAGATAGGCTGCCCACCAGTTGGCTGGAGTGGAGGTCAAGCTCTGTGACTCTCTGACCCTGTCCTCCACATGTCACTCCTGACCACTGGCAGAAGTGTACAGAGTCATTCCACGAGCTTAGTTTTGCAGGGAAGTCTGAAATTTGAGCCTTGAAAGCTAGTAGAGAGAGTTTGTCTGTCTCACTCTCTCCTCTAGCTAGTGAGAAGGAGAAAGAGTGATGAATTATTTGCAAGAAAAGAAACCACAATATGCATGAACTCATCTTGCTTGGAAGCTTGAGTTTCAATGGGGTCTTGGAGATTTAAGTTGAGATGAGTTTCAACGGGCTTGCTTTGATGGTCTGTGAATCAAATAATATATAGGAAGTGAATGAATCTTACATCCTTAAGATGCATTCAGACTCAATGAGTTCCTTTTCAAGATTCATCACAAACATTTGACCCTACATTGGCTTTAAGTCCACTAAGCTTTAAATGATTCAAGAAAAATGGTGTTCATGACTTTCCATTTTCATAACCCGACATTGAATACGTGCAATTTTCAAAGATGTTTGAGACTATGAATGCTCAATAAGTGGCTTAGAGTTTGTTAAAAACTAGTTTTGATTGAGATCAAAATATTAGCATCCTAAATAAAAGAATTGATTTTTTTATTTTAAAGAATAAAGAAAATAATATATTTGCTTTTAATTTTTGTAAAATTTAATAATTAATTTATTAAATCCATAGAGTTTGATCAATATCTAAATAATTCATAATGATAACTCTTGAGAATTAATTGAAAGAATTATGATATAAATATTAAACCTACAGGTAGGCTAATTTTTAATATCTAGAACTGACCAAAAACGTCATAGAATTAGTAAGGTCTTGGAGCCCAATTCTTATTCCGAAGCTTCTGCTCACCCACAATGGTTGGATGCTATGTGTTCTGAATTAACGGCTCTCCGACAAAATGGCACTTGGTAACTTGCTACCCTTCCACTAGGTAAAACTCTGATTGGTTGTCGTTGGGTTTACAAGTTCAAACACCACTCTGATGGCTCCATTGACCGATATAAGAATCGTTTAGTTGCCAAGGGTTTACCCAACTTGCAGGTGTTGAGTACCAGGAAACCTTGAGGGATCATAATTGCATGCGCTAGGAGTATTACTGGCAAGTATATTGGTAACAATTTGAGGTCTTGGTAGCCGAGAAAAAAAAGTCATTTATGGTTGAGGTAAGAGTAATTTCTTCGTCTTTAATTATATATATATGTTCACAACTTATTTTATTTATGCAACTTAAATGTCATGATTTTAAGAAACAAAAGCTAACGGGTCCTCTCAATTGCTATAATTATTCAACGTGTCGGCATTAAAAATATTATTGTTTTATCAACTTTGAATATTGCAAGGGGTTGATGTAAAATAAGTGTTGGAAATTTGATACATAAATGATATGGTCAAAGATCAAGGAACCGAGAAAAAATATTTCCAAAATCCAAAAACAAAAATGAGAAACTCTATCATACATCTAATAAATTTAAGACATCAAAACAGTAAAAAAGATTGAGTATAAAATTGACTAAAGATATTTAAAAGACTGATTGGAATGAAAATTAAAAGAGCAAAGTGAAAAAAAGAAGGTGGTAATCAGAAATTGAACAAAAAAATGCAATTAATAGGATTTGTTCGCTGTGGAATTTACAATTCCTTAATTCAAGAGTTGGAAAACGAATGCTGGATGATAGGGAGGCATATTTCATGAACACGCCTTTCTTGACTTGGAAAATGAACAATGGTTGCAGGAGGGATTACCTTCTGAGCACGCAGTACTGTGACCATTTCGTCCTTTTCCTGAGTCCATGAAATCAAAACAACGAACAGGTAAACAGATTGGACCAGACTTCTCACAAAATATCAAATCCATTGGTAAATGAGAATTGTCTTGTCAACTTCGAATATTGCAGGTGGTTGATGTCAAAATAAATGCTGAGAACAATATTCCACCAGGAATGTTCCTTCACAGATCCAGGATGAAACCTATACCATAATTAAATTTATAATGTCAATAAATTTAAATTCTTTTGAAATAAATTCATATAGAAAGGGTGCATGGAAGTGTTTTGGTAGTATTCACTTATTTTGGAAGGCGAAATAGTTTCCATAAGTAATATATTTTTTGTGAAAAATAATCATAATTAAAATAAATGAATAATTATGATCATTTACTTATCCAATTTCAAATACTCAAAATTGTGTTACATGTATACTCTTCTTGTCAATGTTATTCATGGAAGTCCTTTGTTTTTCTCCTTAATGGATTTCTATATTTGGACTTTGATTGTTTATCATGGCCCTTCATTGGGCTCTTCTCCAATTAGACCAGTCGTTTGAAGGATTGAATCTAGAACTAGCAGGCCTGGGTCCTTGGCAGCCATAATTTGTTATCACCGTCGTAATTTCTATTACAATTAATATTTTTATTAAATATTAAATAAGCAAATTATATCTGAATTCATACATTTAAAAAAAAAGAAAAAAATAATTCATATTTACTCTTGACATGATAATACAATAAAGAACCCGTTAAACTATCTTATTATAGAATATTATTGTATTTATATTGTACTACGTGATGCTTATTATGTTTTGCCAACAAAGGTAATAACTACTGTAAATTAATTTTATGGTAAATTAATTTGCCAACAATCCTGTGATAACTGCAATTAATGGGAGAGGAGTTTAATTTTATTTTATTTTCCAAAGGAGTAATGGTGAGCTTAACATTTAGTATCTCACCATCTTGTAACAAGTGTCGTAACCCAACTTTTGGGTTACTCTCCAAAATAAAATAAAAATAACAAAAATAAAATAAAAATGGTTTTGTATTGTTAAAAAAATTATGGTGAAAATTTTAAATATTTTCTGAGCATAATCATATCCCTGTTGCGACCAAAAATAAGAAACAAAATACAAATTCGAGGTAAACATTAAGTCAAAAATTATAATTATATTTTTTATAAGCTAAGTTGATTTAATCATGGGCTAATTCAAAATATTATTATGTTTGAGAATTAATTTAGGGCCCAATTGAAGAATTTAATTAAGTGCAAGGACTTAATTATGCTTTCAATTGATCAAATTAATTTTATTACGGGCTTAATTGACAAAAAGTCAAATTCTTGAATTTAATCCGGGTTCAATATAGAAGATTGGAATTTTGGAGACCCAATTGAATTTTTCCAAGCTAATTGTGCAAGATTGGGGTCAAATTGAAGACAATTGAGAATTTAATGCGCAAATGAGGGTCAAATTGGACAAAACAAAAGCGAGGATTAAAACAAAAAAGACGCAAAATTTAAGGATAACATTGAATTTTTCATCGGGGTATAATTGCACAAAATCATAAATTTAAAACCAATTAGGGATGCAATTGAGCTAATTCAAAATTGAGGGACCAAATTGATTTTTTCCATCTCCTCCTGCACGCCACCTGCAAGCGCCACCCATAGGCATGCGTTGCCTGGGAATCTCTTCTCCCTTATTACTAGGTAAGCAGGAGATGTCCCTCGGCTACATGCCATGAGTAGCCGAAGGGGTTGCTTCTCCTGCTATAAATACTGCAAGCTGGAAGCGAGCAAGACGAGGGGGGGAGAAAAACGACGATCACGCATAAGGAATTCAAAATTTTTCTTTTTGCTTTCTTCGTTCATCAGGCCTCCGTTTTTTTCTTTTTCTTTTTCCTACTCTATTTTCCATCTGTCCCGTTTGCCTCTCTCTCCCCCTGATATGGCTCTCTCTCTCTCTTAGAAGAACGGCGTCATCTCCTTCTTCTTCTCCACTTGACAGCCCCGACGGTGTGGCTCCTCTCCCCGACGACGAAGAAGCTCCTCCTCTCTCGTCAAGACAGCAGCCCAGTCATCTCCCCAGTCATCTCCCTTCTTCTCCGGCAACGAACAGTGAAGAGACAGAAGGTGAACGGCAGCAACAGGTCCAGCCACCTTGGGCCACCAGCCATCGAATGATAACCATCCCGATCACCACCGTAAGACTCCCTCGAGCCCAGGAAACCTCCCCGCGACCTCAAATTCTTCTCGAGCAACGAGCGACACGAGGCGATCGACGCAACAACAACAGACCGGTGACTTTGGAGGCTTTTGTCGACGCCACGGACATCCATTTCCAAAAGCACGACGACAGGAAAGACCACCTTGATCCCTTTACACTACTGTATAATCAGTCAGGTAACCCTCTCATTGATGTTGAACATTTCGCATGAACGAGTGCATATGCACTATTTTTTCTTCGTTTTGTTTTTTGTTCGGCAGGTTGACCGACCGACCTAAGATCAAGCGGGCTTCTAGCCCATATGAGTGGAAGCCCAACCCACTACAAGCGGGTTGTCACCAACCCAAACACATATGGGTTTCCGACCACGATGGTCGAAAGCCCAACCTGTTCGAGATGAGTCGTCAGTAGAGCCCAAAAAAGAATAAAATAAATAAAAAATTTAAAAAAAAATTGTTTAAAATGAAAATATGTTGCATACGGCCGGATTCCAAAGCTTTTCTCATTGTATTTTTCTCATTCCAAAATATTTGTTTCATATTTTAAAATGAAAAATTTGGATACTGTAACTGGTTTACAATTATCCATCGGAATTCTGCCAAAATGTCAAAAATGGCTTAATAATTATTTTGTTTTCGTGGTGTAAATTTACATTGTAAAGTACCTCATTTTTACTACGGTGTAAAATTACATTGTAAAGTAAAAAATTGTTTCTTTGAAAAATACGGTGCAAAATTTTAACTTAGAAAAAAAACAATCAAACAACAATGCAACTTACTGTAGGTAGGGTACACCGGGGGTGATGCGTCTTCCCCTTGCACAACAAGTCCCCTTACCCTAGACTCTCACAGACCAATAGGTTCCTAGTGACCTTAATACTAGGTGGCGACTCCTCAATAATTATAGTCGTAATTTTTGCGACTATAAAAATATCCCTATATTTTCACCACGCACGTTGTTCCCCCAAATCCAGGATCGAGCTTTGATTGTTTGATTGTTTATTTCTCGCTTGCTTTTTGCACTCTTTTAAGTGCTTTAACATGCATTTTACTGTTTTAGCATGCATTCTACTTTAAATTCATGCATAACATTCAATTCAAATTTATGTCAGCGTGCATTTTAATTTCCAATATAAACCCAATTTTAAGTCGGTGGGGATTAGCGGTTCGCCCCATGACTTTCGATCGGGGTTCGATTCGTGAAACATCCAACTATGAATTGAGTGTTTACTTGATAATGGCGGTCACACTATGCCCCAACCATTTCTTGTAAACCCCATACCACCTTCACGTGAGGTGGTCACTAGGCGATTCATAGACCCTTTTGTGACCGGATAGAACAACTTACCCGCATGTAATAACTTAGAACCTAGGATGTAGCATCTACAATAATTTGTTCATTGTTAGAATAAATTGCAGAAATTATCAAACTAAGACCATGACTTCCATGAGCTTTTTGGAATATGGGGAAAGATCCGAGATGACACGAGATAAGCTGAGGAGATTGCCCAAGAGCTAAAATCAATGGTATGCCACACATGACCAAAATCCACTGCTCCATAGAAAATGTGAAAAAGTTGATGCCCATTATGGGGTATGTAGATGAGACATTGTTTGAAGTAAAATATGGAAGAATCGGTCACCTAATGAAGATTCAGGTTCAAAAATCAGCGATCAAAGCCCTTATGCACTTTTGGTACCTAACTATCGATGCTTTACTTTTGGGGATATTGACATGACTCCTACCATAGAGGAATATGCTCAAAACTTGAATTTCCCCTGCCACCCCCACAAATTTTATTTCCGTCAGAGAATCAAGAATACAATCAAGAGGTCACTAAGCTTCTATGCTTGGATCAAGTGGGCCAATATATGACTTCTTCCGGAGATTTCAAGTGGAAGGCGATTGAGAGCAAGTTGAAAGCAAGTAAAGATAAAGGTAGACTTGGAGAAGAGGGGTACCGGTTGGTGGTTTTTGCTATTTTTGGTTTAATTTTATTTCCTTCAGAAGCTGTTGGGATAATTAGCATAGAAGCAGCCAATGTTTTTGTTGAATATGAACAGGGAAAGAATAACCCCGCTTCAGCTATATTGGTCGAGACTATCCTGTCTTTGAATCATTGCAGGATGCATGGAAAAGGGGCAATGCGGTGTTGTATCCCTTTATTATTTATGTGGATTGTTAGTCATCTGGAAACCCCAAGAGAAGTTTTCAATAATTTCTGGTGGTTCAACATGAGGCCTCTTGGTTGGATTCTAAGTGAAGAATGGAAGGACCTGGATGAAAAAGCTTGGGTGGAGAAATACCGGGCACTTCCTGAAAGTAAGTTCAGATGGAAAGCACATTGGGTAGGAAGTTCAGCCTATGTAATGAGTTGCGGTAGTAAAGCATGGGTCCCGTTAATTGGTTTAACCGGTTATGTTAGCTATTGCCCCTCCCTAGTAACTAGATAGTTTGGAGGAACGCAGTATGTGCCGAGAACTAAAGGATTGATTGAATACGTGGGTTCTTTTAAGAAGTCAACTCATTGGCTGAGCTTGAAGTAATTAAAAGGATCGGAGCAACCTATGTTAGTTAACAAAGAGTCTCATCCAAATAAGCCTTCGTTAGCCCCGGTTACCTGGCATGGAAGAAGAACGTCGTAAGTCAAAGCCTAGTACGAGATAAAGCACCCGTCTTTGCTTGAAACTAAAAGAAAAAGGGTTGACGAAACGAACCTGCAAGAAGAATTGGATAAGTTAAGGATCGAGCTTAGCAGCAGCAAAAGCGATCAAAAATTCCTCGAGAAACAACTACTAGAAGAAGAACAAATGAGGGTTTCTATGGATTGTCAGTTGCAAAGGAAAGAAGAGCGACTCACCAAGTCGATCCAAGAGAAGAAGCAACTAGAAGAAATAAGTTCTCAATATAATGACCGGATAAGTAAATATGAAATGATGGAAACAGAATTGGTCAGCTTGAAGACAACCTCTGGAAATAAGGAGCATGCGAACCAAGAATTGGTAGCCTCCGTGATAAAAGAAAGGGACCATTACAATATGAAATGGGAAACCGAGAAGGAGAAAGGAAGGGTAACTAGTCTTGTCCTTGAAGAAGAAAAAAATTAAAAGCCTAATATCGAGTTCATACAGAAAATGAGTTGGACGCAAGAAGGATAGCCGATTCTAACGTGAAAAGATACTTAACCATGGCAAATGGCCTAAGAGATCATGTTTCCACTCTGCAAGCTGAACTAGAAACTCGGGAAGAAGAACTATAGATAGCGCAAGAGCAACGCAATAAATGGCAAGAATGCACCACCAAAATTGAGGCTCAGTTGAACTTCGAGACAGTAAGGCTCAAGGCAAGGCTGCAAAGGGCTAAAGATCAAACCCAACAATTTGAAAAATTTGTTCTAACATTAGAGAAAAACAATGACTCATTAACTGCTTGCAATGAAACGTTGCTCCAGGATAATCTTTTATTCCATCACAAGATAGAGCAGACTGATAAACTGATCAATATAGTGGCTAGAAAGGCAGATGAATTATGTGTAAAAGCTATTAGAATCAGTGGCAGTGCCCGCAAATATGAAATGTACTTGGATGAACTCTCCTCTTTTGTTAAGTTTGTAGCTAATAGAGGAGTATCATTTGAGTAAATATTTTGTATTTTGATGAATGAAATGGATAAGCTCCACCTTTTGCCTCTTTGTCAAGTGTGTATTATTCAATTGACTCAACTATGTGGGCAAAACTTCTACAAGATATCTACGGATCTTACCCGACATGGAAGTCATGGATTGGTTTTTCAAAAATAAAAATCATCATGCATACATTCATTCATTCATTCATCATAAATAACACGCATATCATCAACAGGTTGAAATATAGGTCCCCAAATAAATTCACCTCCTAGAATTTACAACACTCGTCTTCGTCAAAGAAATATGGAGGACGAAGAACGTGCACATCAAGATGCTCACTTCCAAGAGGAGTTGAATGTTTTAAAAGACAGTGTAGCTCGCATCGCTAGTCTACTTGAGCAGACACTAAGAAATGCCTCTGGCGAGGGTCCTTCAACTAGACCTCCGACAACTACTCAAACACAAGCGGTAAACAATCCTGAAGAAATAATCGGAGAAGAGGTTCAGAATCCTCAACAAAGTCCCGTTTTCGGACATGCACCCACACCAGCTCCCTTGCCAACACCGATTGGTGGAATATCTATAAATGAGTCCCATAGAACACAGTCATCTGATGGTGTTGAGCAAGACAAAATGGCGGCATTGGAGGCTAGAATAAGGGCCATTGAAGGAGCAGAGTTGTATGATCCAGTAAGAGCTGCAGAAATGTGTTTGGTCCCAAATGTGGTGATACCAAAGAAATTTCGTGTCCCCGAGTAATACAAGTATAATATGGATATCGCTCCTAATAGAACTAGTCTGTCCAACCTGGAAAAAGGGGAAAAAGAGGGTATAAGAGAATATGCTCAAAGATGGAGAGACCTGGCTGCACAAGTGCATCCTCCCTTTTAGATAGAGACATGGTTACTCTCTTCGCCAATACACTGAGAGCACCATACTACGAGCATGTAATGGGAAGTTCGGCACAACAAATTACAGATGTTGTAGCCATGGCAGAGCGGATAGAGCAAGGAATAAAAACTGGGAGAATCTCTGTACCTATGGAAAAGAAGGGTTTCAGAGGAAAAAGAAAAAAGGTTGATCATATTGAAGACGGTTATAAGGGCAAGAACACCCAGTTTCCAAAATACAACCCCTCATCATCTCAAGTCGCCAAGATTAACTTCAACTCTCCATTATCTACCAAAAAACCCGAGAACAAAGTTGGAAATTTACCGAAAAACCAAATCAGAAGTTTTCCCAAAAAGAGCTACCAAAAACTTCAGGAATAGTTACCCCCATTGTCAATGCCCTGGACGAGATATAACGAAATTATTAAGTATTGGGCATGTAGCTCCCCATACCCTTGGCACCCTTACAACCACCTTATCCCAATTGGTATAAACCGAATCTTACTTGTGAATACCATGCAGGAATAGCAGGACACATCATCCATACATGCATTGCTTTTCAAAGGAGGCTCCTCCAATTAATTAAAGCTGGATGGATAAAATTCGAGATCCCCAAATATAAGCACCAATCCGTTACCTAGTCATACTTGGGCGAGTGGATCGGTGAATATATTGGATATCGAGCCTCCTAGAAGTTTAAAGGTGCCAATGGAAAAAATCTATCAAATGCTTGACAAAAGCTAAATATGATGATATGAGATGTTGCCAATATCATAACCGTGAAAGGTCATTCTATTAGTCGATGTCAAGGCTTCTATGAAAATGATAAATAGAGGTTTACTTCGGGTAGAGACAATTACAGATGCTAAAGTATCTATGACAGAAATGTCAAAGAAAGAAGTATGTCGGGTCCAACTCACTCTACAGGAGGACTACCCAAGTTAGTTTTGACTAAGCCCACCGCTACCCATAGAAAAGACTATAATGCCATACCACACAACTACGGGCATTTATCTTAGGGCGCAGGACAACAACTCATCTTTTTGCCTGAAATTGGAGGCTTGACTCGGAGTGGTAGATGTTTTACCCCAGAGGAGTTAAGAAGAATTAAAGGGAAGGAAGTGGTCGACGTATCCGAAAAAAATAATGAATTCCTAAAGTTGATGAAGCATAGTGAGTAGAGTGTGGTGGAACAACTCAAGAAGACCCCTGCTAAGATATCATTATTTTCCTTGATATTGAGTTCTGAGTCTCATCGGAAAGCTTTGCAAAAAGTGTTGAATGAGGCCTATGTACCCCAGGACATTAACCTAGAGGCCATGGAGCATTTAGTAGGGAGAATACGGGCTTCAAATTATGTGTATTTTACTGAAGATGAAGTGGATCCTGATGGTACATGACACAATAAGCCATTATACATCACAATACGATATAAAGATATTTTAATTGGAAAGGTATTAATTGATAATGGCTCTACACTGAATGTGTTACCAAGGCACATGTTAAAAGAAATGCCCATTGATGCATCGCACATGAAGCCGAGTACAATGATGGCAAGGGCCATTGGAAGTAGAATTATATGTGGGACCACAAATATTTCTAGTTACGTTGCAAGTAATGGATATACATCCATCTTACAGTATATTACTAGGAAGGCCATGGATACATGCAGCTGGAGCAGTGGCCTCTTCACTACACCAATGCTTGAAATACATTATAAATGGAATGTTGATTATCATCAAAGCAGAGGAAACAGTTTCAATGATCAAGAATGTGGTCATACCTTTTGTAGAAGCAAAAGACTGTAGGGAGGGGAATATTCATGCTTTCAAAATAGTGAATGCAGACTGGGTTCTTGTGGCACGAGGGTAAAGAAACCTAGAATCCCAGAAGCAACAAAGATGGTTGCCAAGTGTTTTTTAAGGAATGGGATTCCCTTTCAGTATGATCCTATAAGCGGAATGCCAGATCGAATCAATATAATAAAATTGAAATGTGCGGATCAGAGGTTCGGATTGGGATATAAGCCAAAAAATGAAGATTATAAGCGGATTGCCCAAGCTAGAAAAGAAGCAAGGATGGTGAAAATTGAGGGAAGGGAGTCAAAAGAAGAAGAGCTTGTCCTCTCACCACTCCAAGTATCTTTTCGTAGTTCAGTTGAGGAGATCAAGTCGGGCATAACCGATTTGCATATTTGCACTCTTGAATGCCAAGGAGAAGAGGCAGATTTGCCACAAATATCTATTGACGATGCGAGACAACCTTCCTGCAAGGACTTTTGTGCGAAAATTAGTTGGAGGAAAGGTCCACCGAGATTGGAAGATGGAGTCTGCTCCTATTGTGTTTAAAAAGTAATTGCTTTTGTTTGAATCATGTCCATGTTTTTAATTTATTTTGACCTTGACGATAATCTAGCTCACGATGCCGCAAGGTTTTGCTTTGTCAAATGAGCACTCTTTTATAAGATCATGCATTTTTATCTATGACTCGTCATTTGCAAATACGCACTCTTACACGAACACACCTTACACTTTCAGGAGTGCTTGAAAGTTCTAAGCACTCACAAAACTATCACACTAAGAATAATTGGCTAAATTTCAATAGTGTCACCTGTACTTGATGACGAAGAATGGGCAGAGGAAGATATAAAGAAATTTGCTAAAATGGTGGAAAAGTTTGAAAAAACTTGGAAAACCTTTTAGTGAAGAGCTTGAGACCATCAAATTAGGAACCGAGCAAGAGAAAAGGAGTTAAAAATTGGTACCCTTATTACAATCGAAGAAAGAGGAAGATTGATCTCTCTTTTGCATGAATATGCGGATATTTTCGCTGGACTTATGCGAAATGCTTGGTTTAGATACTCGATATAGTCATGCATAAAATCCCTTTAATAGAAGGAAGCATGCCAAGTAAAGCAGAAAACGTAAGAATGCGCCGGATATGCTCCTAAAAGTTAAAGCAGAGATATAAAAGCAATGGAACGCAGGGTTTTTAGAGGTCGTTCATTATCCTTAATGGGTAGCTAATATGGTTGTGGTCCCCAAGAAAGAAGGAAAGATTCGGGTGTATGTGGATTATAGAGATTTGAACAAAGCAAGCCCGAAAGATGATTTTCCATTGCCTCACATAGATACCTTGGTGGATAACGCTGCTAAAAATGCCACATATTCATTCATGGATGGGTTTTCTGGTTATAATCAAATTAGGATGGCAGAAGAAGACAAAGAGAAAACCACCTTTACCACACCTTGGGGAACTTTCTGTTATAAAGTGATGCCATTTGGTTTGAAGAATGCTGGGGCTACATATCAGCGAGCGATGGTGGCTTTGTTCCACGATATGATGCACCGAGAAGTTGAAATCTATGTGGACGACATATTAGCTAAATCAAAGATCGATGAAGATCATGTGCAGATATTGAGGAAACTATTTGAGAGATTACGAAAGTATCAGTTAAAGTTGAACCCTGCCAAATGCTCCTTTGGAGTAAAGACAGGAAAATTGCTGGGTTTTATTGTGAGCAACCGAGGAATAGAAGTTGATCCGGATAAAGCTAAGGCCATACAAGAAATGCCTGCGCCTAAAACCGAAAAAGAAGTAAGGAGTTTTCTCGGACGCTTGAATTATATAACTCGTTTTATATCCCAGCTAACGGCAACGTGTGAACCGATTTTTTGCTTACTTAGAAAGAAAAATCCTGGAGTGTGGGATGCTAGTTGTCAAGAGGCCTTCGACAAGATAAAGAAGTATTTACAAAACCCTCCACTGTTAGTACCTCCAGTGCCAGGGAAACCATTGATCTTGTACTTAACGATCATAGAAACAACTATGGGTTGTGTGTTGGGACAACATGATGAATCTGGAAGAAAGGAACAAGCTATATACTACTTGAGTAAGAAGTTTAATGATTGTGAGTCTAGGTACCCCATGATTGAGAAGCTATGTTGTGCTTTGGTTTGGAGTGCGAAAAGACTCAGGCAATATATGTTATACTACACCACGTGGCTAATTTCCAAGTTAGATCCACTTAAGTACATCTGTGAAAAGCCCTATTTATCCAGCAGGATAGCGAGGTGGCAAGTGTTGTTAGCAGAATATGACATTGTTTTTATGACGAGGAAAGCCATAAAGGGCAGTGTAGTTGCCGATCATTTTGCGGATCATGCCGTGGAAGATTACGAGTCTCTAAATTTCGATCTCCCTGATGAAGACATACTAGAGATTAGGGATGATATGGGGGTAACTGAGTGGTGGACACTCTATTTTGATGGAGCAGTAAATGTATCAAGAAATGGGGTTGGAGTTGTAATAATTTCCCTAGATGGAAAGCAATACCCTTTCTCAGCAAGGTTGCAATTTGAATGCACTAATAACACAGCCGAATATGAAGCATGTATCATTGGTTTAGAGGCTGCTTTAGAGCTCAAGATTAAGAAACTTGAAGTCTTCGGGGATTCCATGTTGATTATTTGCCAAGTGAAAGGAGAATGGCAAACTAAAGATGAAAAGCTGAAACCTTACCAAAACTACCTTGTAAAACTAGCCGGTGAGTTCGAAGATGTCAAATTCACTCACATGAGTAGGGATAAAAATCAGTTCGCTGATGCTTTGGCAACTTTGGCTTCAATGGTACAAATTGTTGCTAGAGAAGAAATCCACCCAATCGACATCAAGGTTCGAAATGATCAAGCCCATTGTTGCACACTCGAAGAATCATCAGATGGGGAACCCTGGTATAGTGATATCAAAAGAATCATCCAACACCAAGAATACCCCCAAGACGCTTCTAAAGCAGATAAAAAGACTTTAAGGAGGATGGCCGTGAATTTCTACTTGGATGGAGAAATCCTATACAAGAGGTCGTTCGATGGGACCTTACTCAAGTGTTTAGATGAGAAAGAAATTGGGCAAGCTTTGAAAGAAATTCACAAAGAAATTTATGCCACCCATGCCAATGGTCATACAATGGCAAGGCAAATGCAAAGATCTAGGTATTTTTGGCTGACCATGGAAAGAGACTGCGTGATATATGTTAGAAAATATCATAAGTGTTAGATATATGGTGATAAAATAAATGCACCTCCAAAACCTCTATTTAACATGATCTCACCATGGCCATTTGACATGTGGGGATTGGATGTCATAGGAACAATTAACCTGAAGGCAAGTAATGTAATAGATTCATTTTGGTGGCAATTGATTAGTTTACCAAATAGGTGAAAGTTAATTCCTATGCTCATGTAACGCAGAAGGTTGTCAAAAAGTTCATTGAAATGGACTTGATCTATCGCTATGGTTTACTTGCAAGGATAGTAACTGATAATGCTCAGAAGTTTAATGGAAAATTGATTGCCGAACTTTGCACCAAATGGAAGATTAAGCATCTCAACTCCTCTCCTTATAGACCAAAGATGAATGGAGCCGTTGAAGTAGCTAATAAGAATCTGAAGAAAATCATCCAAAAGATGGTCGTTACTATAAAGATTGGCATGAAATGCTCTCATGTGCTTTGCACGCATATCGCACTACTATTCGAACTTCGCTAGGCACAACCCCATATGTTTTAGTATACGGAATGGAGGCAGTCATGCCTTTAGAAATAGAGATTCCATCACAAAGGATCTTGAAAGAGGCAGAGTTAGATGAATCAGAATGGGCGAGGGTGAGGTTTGAACAGTTAAACCTAATTGATGAAAAACAATTACCAGCTAGTTGCCATCACAAGTTATACCAAGGCAAGATAGAAAAAGCTTACAACAAGAAAGTCAAGCCAAGGGTTTTCAAAGAGGGAGATTTGGTATTAAAGAAGATGTCAGTAGCAGAGGACCAGAGTAAATGGGCGCCAAATTATGAAGGACCATATGTAGTGAAGAAGGCTTTTTCAGGGGGAGCCCTAATTTTCACTAACATGGATGGAGAAGATCTACCTAGACACATGAAACTCGATGATGTAAAGAAATATTACACTTAATATATCACTCAGGACATCTAATGAAATTGATATTTGGCCATGAATTTTTTGGTGTATCCTCTTTTTCTGCATGATCCCAGGATTTCATAAAGATTTTTGGCATATCAAAGTCTAGTACAAAAATGAATGTCAATTTGATGTTTATTTAATAAATGTGTTCTGGGAATTCAAAGGATTTCATTGAAAGGTAATCTCATACCATTAAAACCTACATAATAAAACTAACCTCTTAGCCAAACAATTAATCAAAAAAATCATCAAAAAAAAAACCTGTTTCGCATGGAAAAGCAAGGCTTATTGATTCAGATTGCATGTTTTTGAAATGACGAAAGGCCATCTTTGATATACCATCACAATGTCTCAAATATCCTTTGCAGTCCCTATTTGAGCCTAATAATCTTATTTTCTTGATAATTAACCCTGACAAGGATCACACCCTACACTGGGGGCAAGTAAAAAAAATGACAAGTGACACCCGAAGAAAGCTGGGGGGCATAAACACAAAAAAGGGTTTTAGTATACTATAACAAATTAATTCAATATGTTGGTAGTACTAAAAACCTAACATAGAAAGCCCAAACAAAATGTTGTGGGCATGTCGTGAAAAAAAGACCAAACAAATATCCTTGGGGGGCATGTCAAGTTGACACAATGTTAATGCCAAATAGCAGTGAAAAAAAACCGAGCAAATACTGGGGGGCAGGACAACATAGAAAGTCCAAATAAATACTTGGGGGGCATGTCAAGTCAGCACGATGTCAGTGCCAAATTCTCATGAAAAAACCCAAACAAAATACTTCGAGGGCATGTCAAGTCAGCATGAAGTTAGCGCCAAAAAAAAATCATGAAAAAACCCAAACAAAATACTTCGGGGCATGTCAAGTCAGCACAACGTTAGTGCCAAATACCAATGAAAAAGCCCAAACAAATACCGGGGGTACATCAAGGTCAAAGCCCAAACCAATACTGGGGGGGCATGCTAGGTCAATATGAAAATCAATCATGAGGGCTACATGAAGTTCTAAGAGTAAGCACTAAGTGATCCTTAGTCTAAAAAACCCTTAAACACTTTTTGAGCCTATAAATATCTTCTTTTTTCATAGCAGTAACTTAAGCCTACATTACAAGCCTAATAAAGCCCTTTCTGATCAAATACAAGTTATTTGGATCGGTAAGCAGTGCTTTTCCATTTGAAACAATCCTTACAAATGCTTTACACAAGTTGATCGAAGCCTTCTTGACATACAAGACTTACAAATATCATTTTGCATTCTTGTCAAAGTCAACATAATACCTGACAATGAGATCACTTGAATTCTTTCGAGAACAAGCTTGTTAAACAAACATCAAAATGGTTTTTGTACTTGGAATGACTTTGAAATTCCAAAAGTTTTACTTGAAAATAATTTTTGCAAATAACCATCCCTTTCCTGTAAATACTCAAAGCCTAAAACACTAGTGTGACATGATCTGACTGAGAGAGTCAAAATGGTTTTTTGTGCTTGGAATGAATTTGAAACTCTAAAAATCCCACATGAAAACACCATCTTTGCAAATGATCACTCCCTTCCTGCAAACACTTGAATCCCAAAACACTTTTGGGCATGACCAAATAGGGGGGAAATCTAAGATGCAATTCAAATTGGCTCCATTGTCTTTTTTCAAAGAATCTGGATCAATCTCAGTAAGATCTATCATCTCTAGTGGTCAAAATCAACAAGTCGCGGCTTGAGCATGCAGAAGCGAGAAGCAGTCAAATCATGAAGTTGACTCCATAGTTCCTTTTCAAAGAATCTGGATCAAACTCGGGGAGCATGATGATATGGAAAATCTATCATCCCCGGTGGTCAAAATCATAAGTTGTGGCTTGAGTATGCAGAAGCGAGAAGCCGTCAAATCCAGAGGTCCAAATCCCAGAAAAGAAGGTCTGGAGGAAGAAAGGGGACCTATATATCTCAAGTAAATATACATGCATCATCATGCATTGCATCCCTATTGAAAATCTAAAAATATTCTAGAGGGATCGTAATTTACGAACCATCATTCATTTTGTGAACGCTTTCAAGCTCTCATCTCTTACATTTCCTTGAGTTCGCTTTTCAGCTTTATATATTTCTTGATTTTGGGTGTCATCATGCATTGCACCACCATTGAAAATCTAAAAATATTTTGGAGGGATCGTAATTTACGAACCTTCGTTCATTTTGTGCACGCCTTCGAGCTCTCACCCCTTTCACTTCCTTAAGCATGCTTTTTGGCTTTATCTCTTCCCTAATTGGAATGTCATCACGCATTGCATCTCCCGCTAATAATCTAAAAATATTTTGGAGGGATTGTAATTTACAAACCTTCAACATTTTTCTGTGCGCCTTTGAGCCCTCATCATTTTCACTTCCTTAAGTGCACTTACGAGCCTTTCATTCAACAGATAGAGCGTTTGTCAACCCTATCTCTTTCTTTATTTGAATGCGCTTTCTAGCCATCAACTAACTCAGATAGTGCACTTTTAAGTCCTATCTCTTTCCAGAACTTGGTGAGCTTTCCAACCCTCGATCCATCAATAAAATAGTGCGCTTTCCAGCCCTATTTCCTCCCATCTTCGAGTGCGTTTTCATACCCTCGACCATCAATCAAAATAGTGCGCTTTCAAGCCCTATTCCCCACATCTTCGAGTGTGTTTTCATATCCTCAACCATCGATCAAAATAGTGCGCTTTCAAGCCCTATTTACCCCATCTTCGAGTGCGTTTTCATATCCTCGACCATCGATCAAAATAGTGCGCTTTCAAGCCCTATATCCCCCCATCTTCTAGTGTGTTTTCATACCCTCGACCATCAATCAAAATAGTGCGCTTTCAAGCCCTATTTCCCCTCATCTTCGAGTGTGTTTTCATACCCTTGACCATCAATTAAAATAGTGCGCTTTCAAGCCCTATATCCCTCATCTTCGAGTGCGTTTTCAGACCCTCGACCACCATTTTTCACCTGGGTAGGTCACCCATAACAATGAGACCACCTTCACCATTTTTTCACCTGGTAGGTCACCCATAACAATGAGACCACCGTCACCATTTTTCCCATGGGTAGGTCACCCATAATAATGAGATCACCTCCACCATTTTTTCACCTGGTAGGTCACCCATAACAATGAGACCACCTCCACCATTTTTCACCTAGGTAGGTCACCCATAACAATGAGACCACCTCCACCATTTTCACCATTTCCTAGGTAGGTCACCCATAATAATGAGACCATCTTCACCATTTTTCATCTGGGTAGGTCACCCATTACAATGAGACCATTTTCCTGTATCATTCACAAACATCACAATCTTCCATCCTATTTGAGTGTCCTTCTTAGACCCCAATTCTTAGATAGTGCTCTTTCTAGCCCTATCTTACCATTCCTTTCTGAGCGCGCTTTATAGCCCTCATTCTCATTTTTTGGATGGATCAACTATTTCTTGGTTTGGTACATCCACCTTTTCTTTTCTTTACAACGCTTACTATCTAAAGTCTTTTCCAAAACTTTAGTCGTCAGCATTGTAAAGAGGGGGGCAATCAGTCAGTAACTCCAATTTTTGGGTTACTCCCAAAATAGAATAAAAATGAAAAACATAAAATAAAAGTGGTTTGGTGTTGTTAGAAAAATTATGGTGAAAATCTTGAATATTTTCCGAGCTGAATCATTTCCTGTTGCCTAAAAATGAGAAAAATACAAATTTGAGGTAAACATTAAGTCGAAATCATAATTATATTTTTTTATAAGCCAAGTTGATTTAATTATGGGCTAATTTAAAAAATTATTATGTTAGAAAATTAATTTAGGGTCCAATTGAAGAATTTAATTAAGTGCAAGGACTTAATTATGCTTTAAATTGATCAAATTAATTTTATTACGGGCTTAATTGACAAAAAGTCAAATTCTTGAATTTAATTCGGGTTCAATTTAGAAGATTGGAATTTTAGGAGACCCAATTCAATTTTTTCCAAGTTAATTGTGCAAGATTAGGGGTCAAATTGAAGACAATTAAGAATTTAATTCTCAATTGAAGGTCAAATTACACAAAACAAAAGGCAGGGATTAAAATAAAAAAGACGCAAAATTTCGGGATAACTTTGAATTTTTCACGGGGATATAATTGCACAAAATCATAAATTTAAAACTAATTAGGGGATGCAATTGAGCTGATTTTAAATTGAGGGACCAAATTGATTTTTTCATCCCCTCCCGCATGCCTCAGACTGCTCGATCCACTAAACAGTGCAGGCACGCGACCTGCAAGCGCCACCCATAGGCCCATAGGCATGCGTTGCTCGAGAATCTCTTCTACCCTTCTTCTCCGACGAACGAACGAGTGAAGAGATAGATGGTAAGCGGCAAGCAACGAGTCCAACCACCAGCCATCGGCAGATAACCACCCCGATCACCACCGTAAGACTCCCCGAGCCCAAGCAAACCTCACCGCGACCTCGGCTTCTTCTCAGAAACGAGCGGCACGAGGTTGCCGACGCAGCAACAACTGACTTCGGTGACTTTGGAGGCTTTTCCCAGCCGCCACGGACCTCTATTTCCAAAACCATGACTACAGGAAAGACCACCTCGATCCCCTGTACACGACTGTATAATCAGGTAACCTTCTCGTTGAAGTTGAACATTTCACATGAACAGTGCATATGCACTGTTCTTCTTCTTCGTTTTTTTTGGTTCGGTCGGGTTGACCCGACTCAAATTAAGATCGACCGGGCTTCCAGCCCATCCGAGCTGGAAGCCCAACCCAAAAATAAAAATAAAATAAAAAAATTAAAAAATTAAAAAATATTTTTTTCTAACAAGTATCTCAACATCTTGTAACAAGTACTTTAGTTTCCTAAGAACTTTAATTAAGAATTGCTACTGTAAATCCTTCTTTAATTTTTCTATAGAATCTCCATTATTCCTTGTCGGGACAACGATTTTCACGCCATGACGCCGCCATCCCCGGATTGGGAAGACAATAGCGCACGGTAAAATGAGATGTTTGTTCTAGTCGCAAAATTATTACTATAATTTTCAGGAGTCGTCACCTAGTATTAGAGTCACTAGGAACCTATTAGTCTGCGAGAGTCTAGGTAAGGGACTTGTTTTGCAAGGAGAAGACGTATCACCCTCAAGTGCACCCTACCTAAGGTAAGTCTGTTTTATTGTTTGATTGTTTTTTCCAAGTCATTTTTACCATTCTTTTTTAAGGTTCGACGTAGATCTCTTTTGGTGAGAGAGTCTCTACCTCATTGGAAGTTGAAAACCTAACCCTTCTACCATTTGAAAAATGAATAATGGTTGCAGGAGGGATTAGCTTCGAGCACCCAAAGACTGTGACTATTTTAGGGGTGTTTGACATTGCGTTTTAAAAGTGTTTTTGAAAATAAAATTTAAAACAATATTTTTATTTTAAATGAATTTTTTTGTTGTTCCTAGATCATTTCCATGCACTCATGTCAAAAATGATTTTTAAAAAATAAAAATATATATTATTTTGATATATTTTTAAATGAAAAGTACTTTAAAAACAACCGCAACCACATTACCACATAGTAACGTTCGTCCTTTTCCAGAGTCCATGAAATCAAAACAACAAAGAAATAAAATAATTTTTGTTTAGAAATACATTAAAATATTGTATTAGAGAGTTAAAACAGTTTTTCTATTTTAAATTCGTCGGGTGTCTGTGTAAAACACAATTTGAAAATGCCCTTTGTGTGTTCTTTGATAAGTTATAAACAGACATCCTGATTTCGAGTTCTTTCATTCTAGGCAACGATATTCACTTCCATAGATTTTGAGTTTGCCACTCTCCGGAGTAGAAGTCTCGTATGGTTACTGGTCCAGTTCCATCCATGTAGCATATGAGATAAAGTTGCTAATCTAGTTCCGTCCCTCTTGGCATGAATTCCAGTTTCTTCCTAGGAAATTATGTATACTGATCTAGTTGTTCGTTGGACTTGCTATAAATATTCTAGTTGTTAGTTTAACTTCTGAAATATTTGTTTCAGTTGTAGTTCAAGTTGTTGAAAGTTTCATGCCTGCCAAGAGTGAGTGAATAGAGTAGCACCCTAGTCCTGAAAGGATTTATAACAATATTATTAGCAACACCGCAAGGAACATCAATGCTTCCTCGACAAGGCAATCTTTTGAATCAACTTTCGTAGCATTAAAAAATACAATAAATTCTGCTAACATTTACTTCCAACATTAAGGATTGTTAATAATGGTGACGGGTTATCTATTGCCCATGACTTTGCTGCCAATATTCTGTTGATTTGGATGGAAAATTCCTTTGACGTGATAGAGCCTGATTGAATATTATAAAGATTATATTTTAAATTATTTTTTTGTTTGAAAATATATTAAAATAATATATTTTTTATTTTCAAGAATACCACTTTGGTCTTAAACTATTCATATTCCAAAAGTTTGGCGACGATAAGAATTATTGAATGGATGAATAAAATTCGTCCCTAGAGGATTTCATTTCCTATAAGATTTGTACGAAATATTTTTACCCCTTTTTTCGCTATAATTGTTTTATAATATATAAAATATAATGATTTTTAATGGGGTTTAGATGACATCCACGGCATCGTGGATATATATATATATATATATTTGATTAAAGACATTTGATTAAAGACAGAATGTAAAATATCCATATATATTTTGATCAATCCCAATGATAAAGTATCTTTTTTCCTTTCATAACACCTTTATTTGTTTTGGTATCAAGCTTTTTATTTGTTTCAATTTTATCTTTCAATTAGAATTAATTATATTTTTATATTTTATTTCAGTCCTTATTATTTGAATATTTTATTTGATTTTATTGTGTTTATTTGATATGAATTTCTTTTTTCGGTCATCCTTAGTCGGTGTTTATTTTTATCAGTATTTATGCATCTATTTTTATTTTTGTCATTTTATTTTTTATTAGGATTTTATTTTTATTCGATTCAGATCTGAAATTTTAATTTATATTGGTTATCATTTTAAAATTAATATCGGTCCCTCTTTCCCTTTGTTCTTTTTTTGTGTTTTCTGTTATTTTTATCTTTTTATATGTAAGATAATTTTATGGTTTCATTATTTGCAATAATAATAATAATAATAATAATAATAATAATAATAATAATAATAATATTAGTGATTATTTTTATTGTTTTTTGTAAGAATATTTATCTTTTTTTATTCTTTGGGTCAATATTATGATTTTAATTGTCTGGACAATAATGTTGATAATAATTTCTATAGAATCTCCATTCTTCCTTGTCGGGACAACGATTTTCACGCTCGCGATGTCGCCATTCCTGATTGGGAAGACAAGCAAGTACACGGTAAAATGAGGTGTTTGTTAGAGTCGCAAAATTATGACTATAATTATCGGGAGTCGTCACCTAGTATTAGGGTCACTAGGAACCTATTGGTCTGCGAGAGTCTAGGTAAGGGACTTGTTTTGCAAGGAGAAGATGTATCATCCACAAGTGTACCCTACCTAAGGTAAGTCGCTTTATTATTTGATTGTTTTTCCAAGTCATTTTTACCATTCTTTTTAAGGTTCGACGTAGATCTCTCTTTGTGAGAGAGTCTCTACCTCATTGGAATCTTTGTGAGAGAGTCTCTACCTCATTGGAAGTTGAAAACCTAACCCTTCTACCATTTGAAAATTGAATAATGGTTGCAAGAGGGATTACCTTTTGAGCACGCAACACTGTGAATGTGTATACTATATTCTATCACAAATGATAAAATAGTTCAATCTATCTTATGGACCTCTCTCGTAAGAGGGTACGTATGTCAGTGTTGCCATGTATTTGAAAGTTGACTACTTTTCATACGCGTAGACATTTTGGGATGCCCGAGACCGAAATACACAGCAAATTAATCTCTCGAGGTCTCCTGGTATCTACAGAATGTTTAAGGATTCAATTTCTAATTAATATTTGTATGATCGAAGATATCAATAACAAAGTAACCTTGAAGTATGTCGACTTCTAAAAAATATGAAAAATAAATACAGAATTAACTCTTTCTTTCATTCCATTTAGATAATTAGTGACGAAACTTTATTGATAGCATAACAATGGCAAATCAAAGCAAGGGCACAGATGCCAGAAAGCTCGGGAACTGAAAACATGGCGAGAGCAACTAACCAAACCCAGAAAAGGATTTTTTTATTTATTTCGTTGTTGAATCTATAAATCCTTAATTTAATACTTGGCCTTGACCTGAAAAAGAATGCTGGATGAACACGGCTTTCTTGATTAGGAAAATGAATACTGTGACCATTTCGTCCTTTTGCTGAGTCCATGAAATCTAAAATAAAATAAAACTGAGATCAATCAAATCCATTGGTCTTTGTGTTTACACTACTCGTTTTTTATCATTAGATTTAAGAGGAGTTTCCAATCAACAAACTTGCGAGGAGTTTGAGAGAGAGAAAATTTATTTTTGTTTTTGTTTTATATTAACTTTTGAAATTATTAAAAAATACTATTTTAATAAACACTCTCAAATATTATGTTGTTTGATTCGACAATTGGGATGTTTAGAATACAAAAGAAACTATGATGAAAGTTCAGTAAAATGATGTAATACCCAAAGGTAGAATCTGACAAAGTGTTTTTTTTTAAAAAAAGCCTTGTTATAATTAGTCGAAATTTGTGTTCTATGTAAAATAATCAACCATGTTGTCGACAATGAAAAATAAAATTTGCACTGTCTTCATAGTAATTTGTAAAGAACATGGTACCCAAAGTGAGGGGTGTTAGAGTACAAAACTTATAAATATATTAATATTTTCTTTACAACCTTTTTGTATTGGTTGTAACATCATATTATGAGACCGCTAATTTGTTTCCATGAAATTATTTTTTATTTACTTAAAAAAGGAACAAAATTTGTCGCTATGAATACTGCTACTCATTTTCTGACCCTATATTTGGAGATATTTTTGAAAAATAGAAATAATAAAAAATAAAAACATATGGACAAAGGGATCAAAATGGAATAGGAAGAAAACAAGGGACTAAAATATTTTACCTATAAATTGGTGTGCAAAACACACATAAAGAAGGGAGAGAAATTTTGGAAAAGAAATTTAATGGGCTTGAAAACACCATATCATAGTTCACGTTTTCTGATATGGGTGCAGTTATAATGACAGCTCAAATATGCTATATGGTTGGCATCTCAAGAGGAATTGTCCCCAGTTAGGGTTCACAACTGATGATAAGTTTTGTCTTGAAATAACGGTTGTCGATGAGAGATGTTTTAACTAGAGCTTATGAACTACTTGATTATTATCTTTTAGACGATTTGGAATATTAATATGACCAAAAGTCATTTACATGTTGTTAAGGAACCATCTCACCTAAGAAAATCATCCTAGGAAGAAATATTTTTTGATCCCTATGTTTTCCAAATTATTTAAAGGATGAAAAAATTCTTTCCTAGAGGATTTCTTTTCCTATAAAGTTTCTATGATATATATATTGCTAGTTCATGATTACTGCTACTTACTACTTACTACTTACTACTACTACTACTGATTAAATGTAAAATCCATATTTTCTTTAATTCCACTGATAAAATAAGTCACTCTATCTCGTCACCCCTCTCGTAAGAGGAGATGTGTAGCCATCTTTGAAAGGTATGAGGAAAAATAACATTTTGTTTTCGTCTTTTTCCTCTCCTGCTACTCCTTTTATATGCATATACATTTCGAGATGCCCCAAACCGAAATACACAACAAATTTCTAATATTTGTATGAAGATATCAATAATAAACGATGCATTGAAGTATCACTACTAAAAAAGGGTCATTTGCAACGGAAAATCGATTAGCAACGGATCCACCGTTGCAACTCCAATTTTTTTTTTTTGTAAAAAAATTGAACTTGCAACGGCTTATCCGTTGCAAATTAATTACTTTGCAACGGATAAGCCGTTGCAAAAGAAATACTTGCAACGGCTAAGCCGTTGCAAAGTAATTAATTTGCAACGGATAAGCCGTTGCAAATTCTAATTTTTTTTTCCCAGAAAAATTAATTTGCAACGGATCATCCGTTGCAAATGAAACCGTTTGCAACGGATATGCCGTTGCAAATTCATTGTTGTTTTCCAAAAAAAAAAATATAAATTTGTATACCATTTGCAACGGGACATAAATTGACGTCAGTATTCTTAAATACATTTAATATAATACAATGAATAAATATTATAAAATAAAACAAATGGCTTCAAAATTTAATTTAATGCTATTATATATGTTAAAGTTTGTTTCTTGAAATTAATTGGTAGTGTTTTGACTTTTTAATTATATATTTGTGTATTAATGTCAAATTAAACTACTTTTGGCAAGTAAATGAAAAGACAACGGATAATTTTGTTGCACAATCTACCCATGTGCAACGGACAAGCCATTTGCAAATCCAATTATCAGTTGCAAGGGATTAGCCGTTGCAAAGTTTACCCATTTCCAAGGATTTATCCGTTGCAACATGTACACATTTGCAAATCCACTTTTTGTTTGCAATCGATTATCCGTTGCAAACTGATAATTGCAAAATTAACAATTTGCAAAAGAGTATTTGTTGCAAGTTCGAGAAACATTGCAACAGCTAATCCGTTGCAAATTAAGCATCAGATATTCCGTTGCACCTTCATTGATTTTGTTTTGAATTATTTGATTTCAGTGTTTGGATGTCCTTCAATTTTATCGTTTAAATTTAAGATATTATTGAAAAATATATCAAATTAATTTTATAATTGTATGTATATATATATATATATATATATATTTGTGTGTGTGTGTGTGTCAAATTAAAGTATGTAAAACTAATATAATGTTCAAATATTTATTGAATATTATCGCCTCATTAAATATATTTGTGTTTATACTTTTTAATTTTATATTTGTGTATTTATGTGAAATGATATATTTGTGTACAATTATGTTGCAACGGATAGAACTATTTATTCACGTATGTTATTTGAAATGTATTTATTTGCTTCAAAATAATAATAATAATATGAATCAATGTGTGTAAATTTACATATTCCATAAATTAAATAAACAATTTAATAAAATAAAATTATTTAAAAAAAATCTATTTTCCATTTTGCAACGGCTTAGCCGTTGCAAAGTTGCAACGGCTAATCCGTTGCAAAGTAATTACTTGTACGCACCGTTTTGACTAAAACGGTGCGTTTTATTCTCTGCAGTACAAAACTCTCTCCCTCGCGAAAATCACTCTGTACATTTCTTCATCCCGCGCGATCTCTTCTCTTCCTCCTCCATTCTGGCCACGAACCCAAGTTGTTCCTCCTCAAACAAATCGCTCAACGTCTTCCTCAGAACACAACTCTCTTCCTTCCGCTATCTTCTTCCTTCTCCCCTGTGTTCGTTCGTACATGATGTTCACTGTACAGTGAACAGTGGAAACAAAATTAAAATTCAATCTCTTGTTCCCGTTCGACCTTGTCAGCGTCGAGAATGAGTTAAATAGTCGACCCATCACCAAAAAAAAGCCGATCTACTTTCATACGGTAAGCATTTCAATTTTGCAATTTCGTTAGTTTTATCCGAATTTTTTTTTCTAGGCAGGACACTGAATGCCCGTAATATTTGTTTTAGTTTTTACTGGTTTAAGTAAGAGTGAGTGACGAAATGGAAAATAAATAATAAAACTTCATTTTCTGGAAATGGAATGACAAGCAATCGTTTAGATTTTGTGGGTATTTTTAGCTACATTTGCTTCATGTCCTGGGATATAAAAGATACCATTTACCTAACGTTTTAGGTTATGAAAATGCCATATTTTGAGGTTCTTTGTCTTTATATATATTTCTGAGTACAAGACCAAGAACAATGCTTCCTACCGAGAGAAAGACTCCTTTATCAGTCTTTTTTATTTCCTGCGACATTTATTTTTCTAGATAGAAAACATTGATTGTTTTCAGGATCGATATAATCGTGTGATTTGATTTGTTATTTATGGGGTTCTTTTTTCAGTTTCTTTGCTAAACATTCCGTGAGAAAGAAAGATTATTTTGTGAAAAATGCAATAAATTAAGACTGATCACCATTTCTGTATCTTGATCCAGTTACCTTTTCTCCCAGTATGCATGTCTATATGTTGATCATGTCATATGCTTATTAACTAAAGCCTCTTTCTTTTTCTTATTATAGGAGGCTTGGTTTTCTTAGGTTGATCATGTCATATGCTTATTAACTATAAATTACTCTGATTACTTTGATGATGGTCTATAAACAAGTTATATCTTACTCAGAAATATATATAAAATCATTCAAGATAAATGTTCTTGAACACATGCATTTAAGTATCTGTACTATAGGGTTTTGCTAATATTAGACTCGGACATAACTTTTTAGATGATAAGAATTCATTTCAAATCTACTTAATTTGGTGTTAGGTTTTTGTTTGAATTATTTCATTGAAACGTATTTATGTTATATATGTTGGAAATTTAATTGTTACACGTTCTATTTATTTCCTTCATTGCTTGTTGTATACTTCGTAATTGTGTGTATTATACGTTTAATAAACTCTTGGTCGGCACTCAACATAATATAAAGTAATTAAGATGATATATTCTCCATGTATGTGTGTATCATAAAAAAACTGTTTGGCCAAGCATCTATTTATATAGTAGTGCATAATGATATGATTTGTACTGAGTGTTTGTAATTATAGTTAGAGAAGGCTTAAAAGTTTTGGTGGCCACAGGGAGGTAGGCATCATGATTTTATTTTTTAAATGCATTGCATTTTGTTGACGATTTGATTTCATATAAAATACTTGGGTGAAGTGAACCATTCCCTCTCCATATTACTTGGAAAGAGAAGTCTTCTTTTGCATTTTGTTATTCTAATACTATCATTTATATTAAAACAATATTGGATCTTCAATGGTGCAGATTATTTGGTGCTTCTCCTGTAGGATTTCTATTATCTCTTAGCCTTTGTGCTTGTTATAGAGGTATGAATATATTTTCTTTATTTCTTTTTATCATGATGTAAACATAGTTAACATATATTAATGTTATAACATATATTCTCTTAACTTACTTATTTTATGCTTTCTCGATCGGAATCATCCATAAATGCTCTTGCGTGATATTTGTGTTTACTTACTTATTTTTTGTTTTTGTTCTGAGGGACATGAATTAGTTTGCTACATTTATGTTTCAGTTATTCAAAGCAATTTATTATGAATTTGTCTCTTGCGTGATACAAAATGAAACAACATTCTAAAATGTTTGTATGTCATAATGTTTACTAGATTAATATGGATGACCGCGAGTGGATGTATCGTCGAATGCAAAGTGGTCGCCTTAGTCCTGAATATATCGCGGGTGTTAGAAGATTTATCAATTTCGCATTTTCTATTGATAAAAATATATATGAGGGAAAAATTAGATGTCCTTGTGTGAGATGCAAAAATAAAAAGTTCCAGGAATCAGATGATGTTTGTAAGCATTTATTGACAAGAGGGTTTTTACCTTATTATGAAAATTGGACTGTACATGGGGAACCTTTTGTCACGGATATATTGGGTGGACCTTCATCAGGAGAGCCTAGCCGTGTTGTGAATGATATAGGTGATGCAAATCCATATAGAAATATGGTTGTAGATGCAATGGGGAATGATGATGTATACTATAATGATAGGGTTTGCGATTGTCGTTGTCATAGAGGAACCTCCGAATGTAGAGGCATCTAAATTTTTAAGTTGTTGAAAGTCACGAGGAACCTTTGTGGGAAGGGTGTACCAAGCAATCCAAATTATCAGCTTTAGTACAATTGCTTAATATGAAGTCAAATTTAAATTTAACTCAAAATGCCTTCAACAAATTTACAGAATTTACTCAAAGTTGTATGCCTGATGATGCAAATTTGGTATCAAATTTTTATGAAGCCAAAAAATTTATGCGCCACTTGGACTTGGTTATGATAAATATGATGTGTGTCCGACTCATCTGTATGTTGTATTATGGGGTGGATGCAATGAAAATCATTTGTGACTTCTGTGGAAGTCCACGATATAAACCTACAAACCCAACTATTCAAGGCACCAAAAGGAAGGCGGAGAAGCACCTCCGATACTTTCCATTGACACCAAGACTTCAGAGGCTATTTATGTCTCCACATCATGCTAATGATATGACATGGCATCAGTTTCACATGTCGGATGATGGAGTAATGGTGCATCCATCATATGGATATGCATGGAAAGAGTTTAATCAGTATCCATCCTAACCTCGCTGCAGATCCTCGAAATGTGAGATTAGGGTTATGCACGGATGGATTTTCTCCATTTAATATGATGTCAAATTCATATTCTTGCTCGGCGATAATTGTGACAATGGTATAACTTGCCTCCTTGGAAGTGCATGACAAAACCATTTATGTTTTTATCAATGATCATTCCCGCCCAAAGAATCCTCGGAAAGAAGCTTGATGTTTTTACGAGACCCTTGGTTGATGAATTGAATAAGTTGTGGTCTGTTGGTGTTGAAACTTATGATGTATACAGTAAAAAAAAAATTCAATTGAAAGCAGCTTTGATGTGGACCATTAGTGATTTTCCTGCATATGGTATGTTATCCGGGTGGAGTACTCATGGGAAATTATGTTGCCCTTATTGCATGGAGCATAGCAAGGCTGTTAGGTTAAAACATGGTGGGAAAACTACATTTTTGACTCGTCATCGACTGATTCCTACCCATGAACCACCCCTATAGATACCAGGCAGATAAGTTTATGAATGGAGTAGTTGAAGAGCTCCCTCCTTTCCCACGTCGAACTGGTTTCCAGATGATAGATGAATTGTCAAAGTTTACTCATGGACATGTTAATAGCTCTTCTGATAAAATTCCCGGTTTCGGTGTGTATCATAATTGGGTGAAGAAAAGTATTTTTTGGGAGCTTCCATATTGGCATACTAATGTAATTCGTCACAACCTAGATGTCATGCACATAGAGAAAAATTGTTTTGAGAATATCTTCTATACAGTCATGGATTGTCCTGATAGAAGCAAGGATAATGTAAAGGCTAGGTTGGATATTCAGTTGTATTGTAGGAGGCCAAACTTACATTTGCAACAACATGCCAATGGTCGAAGTTTACAAACCGAAAGGTAGTTATTATTTATTGAAGAAAGAACAACAAGAAGTGTTGTCATGGATGAAAGATTTATCATTTCCAGATGGTTATGCTTCAAATATATCACGGTGTGTAAAAGAGGCTCAATATAAGGTTTCGGTATGAAAAGTCATGATTGTCATGTATTTATTCAAAGACTTGTTCCTGTTGCATTTCGACCTTACTTGCCTAGACCATTGTGGGAGGCATTAACCGAATTGTCAGTTTTTTTCTGTGACATCTGTGCTACAAATTTAAATGTAAACCACGTGGAGTTGTTGCAGCGAAATATCATTGAAATAATATGTAAACTTGAAAAGATTTTCCCTCCATCTTTCTTTGACTCCATGGAACATTTAACGATACATCTTCCTTACGAGCACTAAGTCGGAGGGCCTGCTCAATATCACTGGATGTATCCATTTGAACGGTATGATCTCATACAATGTAATTTGTTTAAAAATTTCTATTTATATTTTATTTCAATGCAAATTAATTTACAAAAATTATGTAGGTATATGTTTTATTTGAAGAAGAAAGTAAGCAATAAAGCGCACGTTGAGGCTTCTATTTGTGAAGCTTACCTAATTGATGAAATTACAAATTTTGCGTCGTATTATTTTGGTGATGATGTTGAAACAATATGGAATAGAGTTCCAAGAAATGACGATGGTGGATCTAAAGGTGACGGTGGACAACTTTCAGTTTTTTCCTATCCTGGGAGAAAGTTGTCCAAGAAATTTTATAAAAGGCAGTTATCGCACGAAGAATTGAAAATAGCACACAGCTATGTCATTTTCAATTGTCAAGAATTGAAACCCTATATGGAGTAAGTGTCAAATATATTCAATTTGGTCATAATTTATAATAATTTAATATCACCTAACAATTACAATTTTAGGCAATGTCGTCTGGAGCTGAAGACAGAACAACCACAATTTACTGATGTACAAATTGAAAAACTATGTGAGGAGATATTTCCAATTTGGTTGAAAAATCATGTAAGTATTTTCAATAAGAATCTTGTTATATTACATATTTTATATGAAATTGACTAAATTAATCCATGGTTATTATTATTCTTATGCTAGGTTCAGTACAAATCAACTGGAATTGAGAATCAAATCTTTGCACTATCAATGGGGCCGTCCAATTCAGTGAAATGTTATAATGGGTATTATGTAAATGGGTTTAAATTTCATACTCAAAGTTATGGAAGATATAAAAAAACTATGAATAGCGGGGTTTGTGTTAAAGGGAGTGTCTACAATGAGAATGAGATTGATTATTATGGAATGCTTGAAGAAGTGATTCGGCTAAAATATTTAGGAAATAAATGCAAGGTATTTATGTTCAAGTGTCATTGGTATGATACAAAACGTGGACTTAAAAAACATCGTTCAAATGGTTTGGTTGAAATCAAACATACTTCTAGGCTACATGGGAATGAAGATTTCGTCTTGGCGCAACAATGTCAACAAGTGTACTATTCATGTCCACCAAATAATAAATCATCAGAATGGTGGGCGATTATAAAGACATCGACTAGAAGTCGTTATAGCGTACATATGGGGGAATTTTCTGAAAACACCGACAATGTTAACTCATTTGATGTTGATCAATTAGATGAAATTACCCATCCAATTTGTGTGTTGCCCGAGCCGGCACTTGATAATGTAAATGTACTTGCTAACTCATCTTATTATGAAGAAATCAATCACCATGAGTTGCCTTGGGTAGAGGGAATTTGGGGAGAAGAGCATGAAATGGCTTCGGATGAAGAAATTGTGTCTGACAATGATGAAGAAATTGGTGATGATATAGATGATGATGATGATGATGATGATGTAATTTGGAGTGATGATAACGATGATTGTACTGATTATTAGCATTATGCTTCTACTTTTTAATTTGGATTCATGATATGTATAATGTTGATGTTAATGATGGATAGTATTATGCTTGGATTTGTTATTTTGAAAGAAATATTTGATGTTGATGGTAATGATGATGAGTATTATGCTTGGATATGTTACTTTGATTGAAATATTCATGTTGATGATAATGATGATTGTCGTTATGCTATGATTTGTTATTTTGATTGAAATATTGATGTTGATGATAATGATGATTAGTTTTATGATAATGATATGATTATTAGTTATTGCAAATAATTATTGATATGAACACCTTTGTTTTAGAATGTTATGGCGTGGATCTATATTAGATTCGAAACCGGTAAGTTTTCATCCGGATAAAAAAATGCATACAGGAAGAGTAGGCTCGCAACAACTTCTCGCCATATTGACAAGATGCAGACGTAGATGACAATAACATGACTGAAATCCCAAGCTCTTTTCCAAATATAGAAGATAATTACTTGTCCGGTTATCAGCATTTGCTTGTAAGTGATAATTCTCCGGGTGATAATTCTCCGGGAGTGGATGGTGATCCTGTGGATGATGAGGAGACCGAAACTGATGAAACAATAAACGAAGAGGATAATAATGATCACAATGAAGATTGTCACCAATCAGGCAGTGGTCAAAACTCAGCAACGAACAATGTTAGCATTAAACGGACGGGTTTTGACACTGAGATCAATCCAGAAACAAAAAAACGTCAATTGAGTTTGTATGGAAGAACAGAGTAAGTTTTATAGTTTTTTAACACATTCATTATTTATGTCTGTATTTGTTTTCTTAAAAAAATGCTATTATAATATTCCAGGTTTAATAACGCATCATGTGGGCGTGAAATCGGAAACATTTTGCGCTGTAACTTCAAGGGGCCATGGCATAGTTGGGACAAAGTAGATTTGTTCTATAGGGATGAATTGTTCAAAGAGTTCAAGGTATGACAAAAATAAGATTGCTGACTTTATTGCCTTGTTAAATTTTAATTCACGCAACTATTTACATAATTTTGATCATGCATTTTTTAAGATTATACTTTTCATATGTATGTCATAGAAAAATTATGACTTCCCCGAGGCAGATGAAGATATTGTTCGTAATATCTGGGAAGTTAAAGCTCGAATCTCTTTGAACCAACTATTGGCCCGAGCTCGCTCTAAAGCTCTGGCTAAACTAAACAGCACAAATATTACTGATTGCATCGACAATGGTCCAATTTGGATACAAAAGGAAGATTGGAATAAAATGATAGTTGAAGTTTGGTCAACCCAAGAATTTCGTAGACGATCTGACGCGTCAAAACGCAATCGGTTGAAAAAAACTGATGGTAAAATAAGTTCTCATTGTGGTGGCTCAGTTTCATTTGCATCATATCGAGCCAGTATGGTAAGCATTAGGAATAAACACTTGTTTTTGTATTTTGGTTAATATTTTATGCTGCTAATTATTTTGAAAATTTTAATAGCAACAACAAGCCGGTGGAAAAGAACTTCCATGGGATGATGTGTTTTCAATGTTGCATCAGAATGTAAGTCATTCCGACCAATTCGTGGATAACAGGTCAAAAACAGTGGTGGTAAGTACTATTAATTTTTATGAATTAATTACTTGTTTATAATTCCTTATTTGTTTTTAATTATTTTGTCTTGTTGTACTTGTGTGTTTACAGGAAAAATATAGAAATGATATGATTGCCAAGTATGGACCAAACCGAGATGTCCATCCTTCTTTTGATGGAGAAGCTTGGTGTCAGGCTTCTGGGGGCCTCAGCAAGGGTAGAGTTTATGGTGCACCACGTATGCCAGCATCGAAGGTTGGTACAAGTTCATCTCAAACTTCTTACTGTATGAATTCAACATATCCGAGCACTGTAATACAGGAGTTGAAGGACGAATTGCTAGTAAAAGATGTTGTTATTAACAACATGCAACGTCAGATTGACTCTATTACAACTTATCTTGCGAACCAGTATGGAGGTAATGTGAGGCCTGAATTTATGGGTTCAAATATGTCAACATCAGTTGGCACGATGTCATCACATACAATGCCACATATGGGTCCCACATCTTCTACAATTTATAGACCTCGACCCCATCCCCCAAATGCTGGTCCATCATCATCTCATCAACATCGTCAATCATTTCCACCTTAAATATGTATTTTTTTTTCTAGTGATAGAACTATTTATGTTGATGTTTAGATATGTATATACTCAAACAAGTAAATGTAACTGAATCTTTTTATAATTTGTATAATATTTCCTTTTATGTTAGCTTCTGAAAAATAATAATATTTCATACAAAATTTAATATTAAATTAAATTTTAAAAAAAATATAATTCCACCAAAAAAAATATACTTTGTATAGACCTGGGCCGTTGCTAAGGTGCAACGGCTGGGCCGTTGCTAATCCATTTGCAATCGTCGTTTTGCAACCGAATTCATCCGTTGCAAAATCCGTTGCAAATGCAAATTTGCAACGGCAGCTTTACTATTTGCAACGGATGAATCCGTTGCAAACCGCCTCTTTTAGTAGATGTCAAATTCTAAAAAAATGAAAATAAAAGAACCCTTATAAATACACCATTAACATTTTTTGTTTCCTTTTCGATAAGTGAGGAAACTTTATTAATAGCATAACATTGGCAAATCAAAGCAAGGTGAAGAATGGGTACAGATGCCAAAAAGCTTGGGAAAAGAAAACATGGCGAGAGCAACTAACCTAAACCAGCAAAGAGCACATAAATATAATTACCCATGGTAAAAATACCTCCCACCTCATAGAAGGATAAACGATTACTCATTCATCATACGATCAGGCCAAACCACCTCTCCTTCTCCTAACCCCTCCCTCCATTAAACCTGCGGGGTGGCGGGCGTCTGCAACAGGGCGGACAATACTTGCAACCACTACGAGAAAAAGTGAGCATGAACTGGGATTGCATGGACAATCGGCAAGTATTAGGTTCGAACATGATAACAAAATAAAGGCAACGAGGAGTATTATTGTCAGGTATCGAGTCTTTCCTTGAGACCCCATTAATTGTTCAGACGAAAGAAAGATGAAACCTTTAGGTAATCAAATGTCTTGGTATGTGAAGACTGTAGAGACCTAGCTAGTCTGCGGGATGGTGGTTGTGAAGATGGAGAGGGCTAGCTAGCTAGTCTGCAGGATGGTGATTGTGATAATGGAGAAGGTTTGATAGCTAGCTGGTTTGATATATACTCACAGCTAAAAATACGAGACACAAAATATTGAATTGCAAAAGCATAAAGCATTTAAAGTAATTAGTCATTGGTAGAGGACATACTTTCCTAGAAATAGCTTCTTATTATTTTCTTTGAAACAGTTGGGGACCATGTCATAGGTTGAAATCAACATTCAATGTGGTGGACCATGTACAGGCTGTCAAATAAATAAAATTTCTATGATATTTGTTTTTCTAATCTTCTGGCCTGGCCCTTCAGAAGTGCCTGTTTTGTTCAAACAACTTGTAATGTAAATAAATATTAAGCAAAAACTAAGCACTCATCATTTTTTTTTCTGTGTTATGATGAGTGTTGCTACCCAAATTTTGACCAATTTATTTTTATGTTTGGAAGAAAACAAAAAATAGAAAAATAGGAAAAACAAAAATTCAAAAACATCTTGTTACTGAGGCAAAATTGAATAAATTGATAATTTAATAGTCAATGCGAGGTCAAATCGCGCTAATTAGAAATGAAGGACGAAATTGAAAGAAGTGCGTAAGCTAAGGGTTTATGTCAGCTGTCAGCCACAAAATAGGGGACAAAAAAACACTCACTCTCACTCTATACAGATTAACTGAATTAAAAATATAGATCTGAGACACAATTGCGCCTTTATATGTATATATATGCTCCCAACTTATCTTTTATATATATATGCTCCTTTATAAATATGTTCACAACTTATTTTATGTATGCAACTTTAATGTCATGACTTTAAGAAACAAAAGCTAATTGGTCCTCTCAATTGTTATAATTATTCAACGCGTCGCAATTAATGGGAGAGATGTTTGATTTGTTCGCTTTGGAATTTACAACTCCTTAATTTATGAGTTGGGAAATGAATGTTGAATGATAGGTATACTTCATGAACACGCCTTTCTTGACTTGGAAAATGAATAGTTTCTTTACTTGGAAAATGAATAGTAGTTGCCATGTAAGCACGCAGCACTGTGACCATGAGAGGTTTGATTTGTTCGCTGTGGAATTTACAGTTCCTTAATTTAAGAGTTGGAAAATGAATGTTGGATGATAGGTATACTTCATGAGCACGCGTTTCATGCCTTTCATGACGGTGTTTATTTTTAATTCGTATTTATGCATCTATTTTTAATTTTTTTTTCATTTTATTTTTTTATTGGGTTTTATTTTTATTCGGTTCAGTTTTGAAATTTTTGTCATTATAAAATTAATATTGAGCTCTTTTTTTCTTTGTTCTTTTTTTGTGTTTTATTGTTATTTTTATCTATTCTTCGGATCGGATAATTTTATGATTTATTTTTTGCACAATAATAATGATAATTTTAGTGATTATTTTTAATTTTTACTGTAAAAATTTTCTGCTTTCTATTTCTAGGCAATTTAATGATTTTAATTATTTAGATAGTAATGTTGATAATAATTTTAACTGTTATAGTAATGATAATAACCATAACGTAGGGATGAATTTTCAATTTATGTTTTCTTCATTTTGAAGATAGAAAATTCAATACTTATTTTTGTTATTTGATTATTGCAGGTTCTTTCACAATTTATATTTTGTTTGTTGTATTTAATTTAAATTGAATTATAAAATGAACAAATCTTAATATAGTGAATTCAATAATCAAATATTTGAATCTTCTCGCTTTTTAAATGATAATTTATACTGGTTATATCATTGAAACCTACTAAACAAATAAATTTATATCCATTTAAAATTCATATATTTTATAGAAAACTTGCACTTCATAGGATTTTTCCACATATATATTATTTTTCCTAAATTTATATAATAATAAAAAAATCTCACACAATCAATATATTTTTGCATTGAAAAAAATATGGTGTCACCTACGACGAGGTGCGGGGCATTGGCTAGTGTATATATATATATATATAGTGCTAGTTCATCATTATCATCAATTTGATTTAACACAGAGTAAAAAATCCATATATATTTTAATCAATCCCAATGATAAAATAGTTCAATGGGGGGCTCTCCTGCTACTCCTTTTATATGCAGACATTTTGGGATGCCCCAAACCGAAATACACAACAAATTTCTAATATTTGTATGAAGATATCAATAACAAACGCTGCATTGAAGTATGTCGACTTGTAAAAAAATGAAAATAAAAGAGCCCATTGAAGTATGTCGACTTCTGAAAAAAATGAAAATAAAAGAGCCCTTATAAATACACAATTAAGTTTTTCTGTTTCCTATTAGATAAGTGAGGAAACTTTATTAATAGCATAACCTTGGCATATCAAAGCAAGGTGAAGAATGGGTACAAATGCCAAAAAGCTTGAGAAAAGAAAACATGGCAAGAGCAACTAACCTAAACCAGCAAAGAGCACATAAATATAATTACTCATGGATAAATTAGATAGCAATGCCTCCCACCTTATAGAAGGATAAACGATTACTCATTCGTCATACGATGATCAGGCCAAACCACCTCTCCTAACCCCTCCCCCCATTTAACCTGCAGGCATACCGGCTTGGCAGTTACTACTACCACGAGGCTTATCTTTGCATGCAGACCTAGGAGGTAAAGGCGGACTGCAATTACCATATTGATCGCATACAGACACCTTATCATTGGTATCTTGGATTCGGGCACGGTAATCTGCTTTTGGGGCAAGTATTGCGTTAGAAAATGATAACATAATAAAGGTAACGAGGAGTATTATTGTCAGGTATCGAGTCTTTCCTTCAGACTGTTGAAGTATAAATACATGTACGAGAATACATGTATAAGAATGCATGTACTCCAGAAGGTGTTAGTATATTCTAGAGTAATGAGGAAGTTGTCCAGCCAGAAGTTTGTTAGAATAGCTGGCATCCTAACTTTTGTGTATTTAAAAAGGACTGTAGGACACGGGAACAGTATGGGTTATTTTGATAAACAGTGATTACTTTTAAAACTTTCGTTTTCCCTCGTTTTCTTATGCTCTGTTCATCTCTAATATTCAGCTCATATTAGCTTCATAGTTTTTTCAGAAAATCTTATCAGTATACAAGAATGTTCAGTTTCAACATGGTATTAGAGCTAAAAGCTCACGCGTGTTGATCGATCCAGTATCCACGCTTTTCCCAAACTCAAAACACATTTACATTTTCTGTTTATGAACATTACTGTTCTTCTTCTCAAATCAATTCAAAAATTGAATCAGTTGGTTTCTTATCATTCTCAACATATCACTGTCTAAAAATCCTCTTCTCTTTACTCTATTTCAAAATACCCTTCACAATGGTCACTGCTGCTCAACTGCAAATACTTCAGTCCCCGATTGTTAATCTTGTTTCCACCATCCCTGCATCATTAAACGTGAAATTAGATGAATCCAACTATCTCAACTGGAACTTTCAGATCCAACTCTTACTGGAAAGCAATGGGATATTTGGATTTGTTGATGGGTCGCAGTCGTGCCCTGCCTCTACAGCTGAATACGGTAATGCTTCTTCTTCCTCATGTTCAGATGTTGAAAGTGATGAGAGAATGATATGGAAGATGCATGATAGAGCAATAATGCAACTCATTATTGCCACCTTATCCCCAGTAGCTATGTCGTGTGCTATAGGAAGTGTTAGTTCTAAGGATTTGTGGCAACGATTGAAAGAACAATTTTCAACCATATCCAAGACCAGTATCTTTCAATTAAAGTCAAATTTGCAGAACATTAGGAAAGGGACTGACTCTATAAGCCAATATTTACTGAAAATCAAAGAAGCCCGTGATTATTTGTCGACAGCATGGGGTATTTTTGCTGATGAAGACATAGTGATTTTGGCGTTAAATGGGCTTCCTGCAGAATATAATACCTTTAGATGTGTGATTAGAGGTAGAGAGAATGTGATTACCTTGAAGGAATTTAGATCACAACTCTTAGCTGAAGAATTGATAGTGGAAAATAATGTGAGCAGTAATCCCACATTTCTTGCAGCTATGAATACAATCTCAAAATCTCCTGTTCCCCGTGGACAACAAGGCTATAATTCTTATGATAATGGGAGTTTTAGGCCTTTTAATAGGAATAGGGGAAGAGGTAGGTATAATACTACTGGGCAGAGGGGATTCTTCCCGAGAGCACCCATGGCTGTAAGACCATCTGCAGTCCATAACACATCACCTGGTGGGTTGAGTGGTTTTCATCCTGGTCTGGATTCCTATACTGCACCACCTAATGTATCCTCATCTGTGTTTTCCACTGGTTCTGGTATGCCTATCTGCCAACTCTGTAACAAAGCAGGACATACAACCCCATCTTGTGGTTTCAGGGGGTATGAGAGGCCTCGGTGTAATGTGTGTGGCAAACCAAACCACACCACCTGGTACTGTTATTACAATGAGAATGGACCTAATTTCATGGGTCATAGCAATGGTGCTGAACCAAATGTGTCCCTGCCAAATTCAGCTCCACATCAAGCTATGTATACCATTCAACATACTCCTCAGTCCCCATCCTCAACCTTAGCAGCAGCTCCAGTTTGGATCACGGATTCAGGGGCAACTAATCACATGACACCAGACCTATCTACCCTGACAGTAAGCATATCTTATCCCACAAATGACTCAGTTCAAGCAGCAAATGGTGAAGGTCTCACTGTATCACATATTGGCAATGCCATTATTCCTACTGTTGTTCGAACTTTTCATTTAAACTCTGTGTTATGTGTCCCAAAACTGTCTCAGAATTTGATGTCAGTTCATCAAATGTGTGTGGATAACAATTGTAGAGTGATTTTTGATGCCTTTTGTTTTTGGATCCAGGACAAGGTCACGGGAAGGCTGCTGTATAAGGGGCTATGTTGCAATGGGCTTTACCCTCTTCCATCCTTTCCTTCCCAGTCTGCTCTCTCTTCTCTCGGGTTTCCAGCTCAAGCACTTAGTGGTCAGTTTGTACTGTCTTCTACATGGCATCATAGATTAGGGCATCCTACAAACAAGATTGTCAAATTAATGCTACACAAAGCCAGTATTTCTTGAGCATCAGCCAAAAATCCTGATGTATGTGTTAGTTGTTTACAAGGCAAATTTTGTAAACTGCCATTTCATTCCAGTACACATTCCTCTGAAGTTCCATTTCACATTATACATAGTGATGTTTGGGGTCCCTCTCCAAGCTTATCTATTGATGACTACAAATACTATGTAATTTTTGTGGATGACTATTCTAGGTTTTGTTGGCTTTTTCCTCTTATCAATAAAAGTGATGTCCATTCGGTCTTTGTTAACTTCTATAATTATGCCCTTAATCAATTCTCACATTCCATTAAAATTTTACATTCAAAAGGCATTATCCATCAAAAATCTTGTCCATACACACCTGAACAAAATGGCCTAGCAGAGAGGAAACACAGACATCTTATCAAAACAACAATTACTCTACTTCAGCATGCTAAATTGCCTTCATCTTTTTGGACTTATACAGTGCATACTGCATCTTTCCTTATTAATCGAATGCCATCTGCTGTTCTCTCCTTCAAATCTCCCTTTGAATTGTTGTTTGGTAAACTGCCTATTATTTCACATTTAAGGATCTTTGGGTGTGCATGCTTTCCATTGCTTCGACCTTACCTTCAAAACAAATTGCAACCTAAGACTATAATGTGTGTGTTTCTTGGTTATGCACCCAATTTTAAGGGCTATATTTGCTATGATGTCTCCAAGAAACGTTCTTATATATCTCGGCATGTAATATTCAATGAGAATGTGTTTCCATATCATGAATTACTTACCTCTTCTTCATTGTCCAGTTCAACTAGCATACCTACTTCTAGGACAAGTCTGCCTATTATGTCTCCCTCTAATATTGTCACCATACACCCTTCCCCTGTTTTGTCTCCCACACACCATAATGCTTCTATACTGTCCTCCTCATCTCAGTCCAATATACATTCTGTGTCATCTCCTAGTGTTGGTTCTTCCCCTGCTATTGGGCATGTCTCCGGGTCTTCATCACCCTCCGAGCCCATTGCCTCTAATGCTTCCCCGTTTGCTTCTATTGTTGTGGCTCCTGACCTTAGCAAAGGTATGCATTCTGAACCTCTCATTTCTGCAAAAGATTTTAATCCTGATGGTCTGTCTGTTGTGCTCCAATTGTCTCTAATGAATGTCCATCCCATGCAAACCAGGAGTAAGAGTGGGGTGAGTAAAAAGAAGGTTTGTTTCCACACCATTTCTCCTGCTATTGATGACTCAGTGTGTGAACCTTCCACCTATAAAGCTGCTCTCAAAAGTCCTGTCTGGTTTGCTGCCCTTCAATCTCAGGGCACTTGGAGTCTTGTCTCATTGCCTCCTCATAAGAATGTAGTGGGCAGTAAATGGATCTTTAAGGTTAAGAAACATGCAGATGGTTCAGTTGCTCGACATAAAGCTCAGCTGGTTGCTCAAGGGTTTAGTCAAGAACCAGGCCAGGACTATGGAGAAACATTCAGTCCAGTGGTGAAACCTACCACTGTTAGATTGGTCTTAGCTATTGCTGCTCAATTTGGCTGGGTTTTGAGACAGTTAGATGTCAAGAATACGTTTCTACATGGCATTCTTCATGAGGAGGTGTTTATGGCTCAACCTCCAGGGTTTATTGACACTACAAACTCTGATTTGGTGTGCAGGCTTCATAAATCGATTTATGGTCTGAAGCAAGCACCTCGGGCTTGGAATGACAGGTTCACTGAATTCTTATCTGCTTTGGGATTTCACCATACATATTCTGATTCCTCTCTATTTGTGAAACATGCTACTGCTGGTATTGTTGTTTTAATGGTGTATGTTGACGATATAATTATTACTGGAAGTTCATCTACTGCCATTACACAGATAATTGATTCTCTTATTGTTGAATTTGAAATCAAGGACTTGGGTGTGCTTCATTTTTTCTTGGGTATTCAGATCACTCATGTTCCAAATGGGCTGTTTCTATCGCAATCTCAGTATGTACATGATCTGCTGCTTAAAACAGATATGCTGGATGCTAAGGCCTGTGATACTCCCTGCCTTCCTTATCAGAGATTACTCAAAGATGATGGGGTTCTCTTTGATGATCCTAAATTGTATAGAAGCATTGTTGGGGCTCTTTTGTATTTAACCTTTACAAGGCTAGACATTGCATTTTCCATGCATCAAGTCTGCCAGTTCATGCAGAGGCCCATGGTCATACACTTCACTGCTGTCAAACGCATTCTTCGTTACTTAAAAGGGACAGCCACAGCAGGTATTCACTATCATCAAGGATCCTTAGCTCTCAAGGCCTTCAGCGTTGCTGATTGGGCAGGTGATCCCAATGATCGACGATCTACTACAGGGCTGGTTGTGTTTCTCGGATCTAATCCTATCTCCTGGTCTTTGAAAAAGCAAGGAACAGTCTCAAGATCCTCTACTGAAGCCGAATATATGGCCCTCTCCTTCACTGCTGCAGAAATCAACTGGATCAAACAATTGCTCACTTTCCTGCATGTTAAACTTCCTCAGCCTCCAGTCATCTTTTGTGACAATCTATAAGCTATTGCTTTGGCATTTAATCCTATGCAGCATCAGAAAACAAAACATATTGAGATTGATGTCCACTTTGTTCGTGAGAGAGTAGCTGAGCATCAACTCTTTGTGCAATTTGTGTCTTCCCAAGAGCAGTTTGCTGATATATTAACCAAAGGTCTGAGTTCTCCCCTGTTTCGAACTCATTGTAGCAATCTCATGCTTGGACCTCCACGGCATGAGCTTGAGGGGGGGTATTGAAGTATAAATACATGTACGAGAATACATGTATAAGAATGCATGTACTACAGAAGGTGTTAGTATATTCTAGAGTAATGAGGAAGTTGTCCAGCCAGAAGTTTGTTAGAATAGCTGGCATCCTAACTTTTGTGTATTTAAAAAGGACTGTAGGACACGGGAACAGTATGGGTTATTTTGATAAACAGTCATTACTTTTAAAACTTTCGTTTTCCTTCTTTTTCTTATGCTCTGTTCATCTCTAATATTCAGCTCATATTAGCTTCATAGTTTTTTCAGAAAATCTTATCAGTATACAAGAATGTTCAGTTTCAACAGAGACCCCATTAATTGTTCGGATGAAAGAAAGATGAAACTTTTAGGGAATCAAATGTCTTGGTATGTGTAGAGAGCTAGATGGGGAAGGTTTGATATATAGTCACAGCTAAAAATATAGAACACGTTATATGAGACACAAAATGTTGAATTGGAAAAGCATAAAGCATTTAAATTAATTAGTCATTGGTAGAGGACATACTTTCCTAGAAATAGCTTCTTATTATTTTCTTCGAAATAGTTGTGGACCATGTCATAGGTTGAAATTAACATTCCATGTGGATCATGTCCAGGCGGTCAAATAAATAAAATTTATATGATATTGACAAAAAATGCTATTAATGGGAGAGAGGTTTGATTTGTTCACAGTGGAATTTACAGTTCCTTAATTAATTAAAGATATGGAAAATGAATGTTGGATGATATGCATGAAAACTTCATGAACACGTGTTTCTTAACTTGGAAAATGAATATGAAGGATTGGAACAGACTTCTCACAAAATATCAAATCCATTTGTAAATGAGAATTGTCTTGTCAACTTCGAATATTGCAGGTTGTTGATGTCAAAATAAATGCTGAGAACAATATTCCACCACGAATGTTCCTTCACAAATCCGAATGAAACGTATACCATAATGAAATGTCATGACTTTAAGAAACAAAAGCTAACGGGTCCTCTCAATTGTTATAATTATTCAACGTGTCGGCATTAATTGTCACAACGAAAACATTATTGTCTTATCAACTTTGAATATTGCAAGGGTTGATGTAAAATAAGTGTTGGAAATATGATGCGTGAATGATATGGTCACAGATCCAATGACAGAGAAAAATATTTCCAAAATCCAAACTCAAAAATGAGAAACTCTATCATACATATAATAAATTTAAGACATCAAAACAATAAAAAGATTGAGTAAAAATTGACTAAAGATATTTAAAAGACTAATTGGAATGAAAATCAAAAGAGCAAAGTGAAAAAAGAAGGTGGAAATCGAAATTGAAAAAAATGCAATTAATAGAAGAGGGTTTGATTTGTTCGTTGTGGAATTTACAATTCCTTAATTTAAGAATAAATCGTACCAATTAAAATATTTAAACCACGCCAAATTACACAATGCAACTTGTCTTAGGTTGAGTGCGCTAAAGGTTCTAATATATTTCCTAGTCATAATCAGTCTCTTACCCTTTGAATCTGAGATAAGATAAATATGCTTGAGTTATCCTATTGATCTTGAACCAAATAACTAGGTGGCGACTACATCAACCCCGACGTTAGCGTGTGCACGTGTGACATTCACCATGCTTTTTAATTTTCAACCCAATAAGTCTTTTAAATATCTTTAGTCAATTTTTACTTTTTATACAATATAGTCATTTTGTACATCACCTTTCATATATTCTCTTAATATCTTATATTTATTAGATGCATCTTTTGGAATTTTTGTATTCTGTTCATGAATTTTAAAATATATTTAAAATAAGAGGTAAGAACAAGTGAAGCAATCATTTTTCCTCGGTAAGGCTAACATTAAATTTTCCTCGGAAACTAAAGTCTATGAAAAACAAATTATTCATCTAATATGATTGTCGTACATGGGCACGAGGTGTCATGGGGTCAAGGAATCGCCACTTGTTATTTATATAGGATCGTTAGGATCTTATCGAAATTCCAAAAATAAAAAATCGGTTGTGATTATGGAAGGAATTAGCACCTATAGTGCATCGTATATTAGGTAGGTTGTTTTATGTGGTCTAGATATGGTTTAAAAGTCTTTGTCATCACCCAATTTCGGGTTACTTCCCAAAATCCATCCAAAAATAACAAAAATAAAATAAAAGGGATCGGCGTTGGTAGAAAAATCAATGTGGAATCTTTGGTTCTTTCCGCAAGCCCGATAGTATCTCTTTTGTCCCCAAAAATAGAAGAAAATACAGATTCAAGGCAAAAATAATTTATCATCGAATAAATCTATCTAAAAATTAAGTCAAAAGATATAATTATATTTTTAGGGGCCAATTTGATTTAATCGTTGGCCAATTTAAAAGTGTAGTTATGTTTGAGAATTAATTTAGGATCCAATTGAAGGATTTAATTAAGTGCAAGGACTTAATTATATTTTAAAGTGGTCAAATTAATTTTATTAGGGGCTTAATCGATGAAAAATCAAGTTCATGAGTTCAATTCGGGTTCAATTGAGAAGTTGGGAATTTTCAAAGACTAAACTGAATTTTTCCAAGCCAATTTTGTGAAATTAGGGGTCCAATTGGAAACAATTGAGAGTTTAATGGTCAATTGAGGCTCAAATAGCATAAATTGGAAGTCGGGGACCAAAATAAAAAAGATGCACAAATTTAAGGCTAACATTGAATTTTTCATGGGAATGCAATCGCACAAAATTAAAAGTTTAAAACCAATTAGGAGTGCGATTGACCAAATTAAAAATTGAGTTGGATGATATGTAGGTATACTTCATGAACACGCCTTTCGCTAATCTTTGAAAGGTATGAGGAAAATAACATTTTCTTTTCGTTTTTCCGTCTCCTACTACTCCTTTTATATGGACACACAATTTGGGATGCCCGGACCGAAATGCACAACAAATCTCGAGGTCTCCTGGTATCTACAAAATGTGTAAGGATTCAATTTCTAATATTTGTATGAAGATATCAATAACAAACAATGCATTTATACATCCCCGACAGTTGACACCTCGCTTCCGATGCCATACTCTGCAGTCAGTTAATTAATCAGAGGTATTTCTGACCTTGGAGAAAAAGAAAACTTCTAGTGTATCCTTCAAGCGCTGTATGTTACCTGGAGCAGCATAGCCGACGGTGCCTTTCAATCCAACAGAGCTTGTCTGACCTGAAGATGACTGGCAGGATGCTTCAGAAAGGAACTTTAACAACCCAAAGTCCCCAACATGAGCAGTCAAATCTCCATCGAGAAGAACATTGCTAGGCTTGAGATCACAATGTGCAATAGGCGTTTCGCATTGGTTGTGCAAGTAGTCGAGCGCATTAGCCACATCAATTGCAATGTTTAACCTCTGAATGAGATTGAGATTTTTTGGCTTATGCACTTCCTGATCCAATGCATGGATTGTATACAACCATTCTTCTAGACTTCCATTCATCATGAACTCGTAAACAAGAGCTTTGAAGTCATTGCCTTGAAAATCAACGCCAGCATATGCGCATAACACTTTGACAAGATTTCGGTGCCTGATCCTTAGCAAAGATGCAGATTCTCTCGTGAAGCTCTTGGAAGCTCCTTCGCGTAGCAAGTTGAATACTTTCACAGCAACAATCACTCCATCAAATGCGAATACTCCTTTATACACAGACCCAAAACTACCAGCGCCGATTAAATTGTCAGAAGAGAATCCATTAGTTGCTTGAAGTAGGTCTTTGTAGGCTACTCTTGGGAATGGCACTCCACATAACAGCTCTGATGTGGCCTCATCATTTTTATTTTTTCTTGATGATTTTTTCAAGAAAAAATAAAATAAAATAGATGTGATGAAGATTAATCCAAAAACGCCACAGGGAATTGCGACTATCAATGCCAGCTTGGTAGAAGATTCTGGCTTTGTTGACTTGGATCTGCATTTGGGCAGATTCAACTGAAGAACTCCTCCACAAAGATTCTTGTTCCCTGAAATTGAAACTGCACTTGTATTCTTAAAGACACCGTGCATGGGCACCTCACCTTCAAGGTCATTAAATGACAGGTCCAAACTCTGCAACAACTTGAAATCTCCTAAAAACTTGGGAATTTGGCCAGTCAAGTTGTTGTGAGAGAGATTAAGATCTTGAAGTGCTCTCAAAGATCTCAAAGACTCAGAAATGGGGCCTTGCAAGAAGTTTCCATCCAAATACAAATGTTCCAAACTCTGGCAACTGCCAAGACTTGCGGGGATTTCTCCTGATAGTCTGTTTTTGGAGATGTCCATGTATCCAAGTTTAACTAACTTACCCACTTCAGAGGGAAGGGAACCAGTCAGCTGATTTTCAGACAGGACCAAAAACATTGACATGGATGAAATGCTAAGGACCTCTTTCGGTATGGGACCACTGAGATTGTTTTGGGAGAGTCCCAAGACCAACAATTTCCTGCAGTTTCCAAGGCTTGGAGGGATGCTTCCCTGAAGATTATTTTGATCAAAATCAATTTGAGTCATCGAGGTCAGGTTCCCTAAAGAAGAAGGGATGCTCCCTGATAATTTGTTTCCACTAAGAAACAAATTGCGTAAATTCTGTAATCTACCAATAGATTTTGGTATGCTGCCAGTCAAATGATTCCTCTCTAAACCCAAAGCCTGCAGGCTTATGAGATTTCCAATGCCATCAGGAATGCCCCTCGAATTTGATTGCTTCCAAACGTCATTTCCTTGAGCTTTGTTGAGAGGTTGCCAAGTATAACAGGCAGCTCCTCCAAAATTGTTCTTAGTTAAATCCAAAACTTCCAGCTTGCTGCTGTTTGAGAGGGTGTAGAGAAAGGACAAGTCATCATCCTCTTCGTTCCCGAGCCCATTCTCCCGCACTGAAAGAACCCTGAGGTTAGGCATGCTTGCTAGGGGGAACTTGCCCGTGAATTCATTGGATGAAAGATCAATCTGAGTAATTTTTGAGGCATTTAAGAGCGTCGCTGGAATTGCTCCGCTTAATCGATTGTCTCGAATGTCAAAAAAATCGATATTTGGAAGAGTTAGGCCTATGTTTGGAGGAAGTGTACCTTGAAATTTGTTGTAAGGCAGGGAGAAATGTTTGAGAGCAGAAATATTGTATAGGGAGGGAGGGATTGTACCACTCAGATTATTTAAACCGAGTGACAAGAAGTTTAACGTTTTCAGTTTCCCAATACTAATGGGAATACCCCCTTTCAAATTATTGGTTGTTCCATCAATTCTAATTATAGATGAAAGATTTGCCAAAGAGAGTGGAATCATTCCATCTATATGATTGTTTCTAAAACTTAATACCTGCAGCTTCGATAACGATCCAAGTCCTTCAGGAAGGTTGCCGGTAAGACTGTTTCCCTCTAAATTGAGGTTCAGGAGGTTCGAGCAATGAGAGATGTTAGCTGGGATGTCACCACTGAACGAGTTGTTCCCAAGGATCAGTGTCTGTAGCCGAGCCAAGCGACCTAGCTCCTGGGGGATAGCATCGGAGAAACTGTTGTTTTGCAGGCTTAGCAGCCTGAGAAAACTCAAGTTCCCAATGTGCGGAGATAGGCTGCCCACCAGTTGGCTGGAGTGGAGGTCAAGCTCTGTGACTCTCTGACCCTGTCCTCCACATCTCACTCCTGACCACTGGCAGAAGTGTACAGAGTCATTCCACGAGCTTAGTTTTGCAGGGGGGTCTGAAATTTGAGCCTTGAAAGCCAGCAGCGAGAGTTTGTCTGTCTCGGTCTCTCCTCTAGCTAATGAGAAGGAGAGAGAGTGAAGAATTATCTGCAAGAAAAGAAACCACAATATGCATGAACTCATCATGCTTGCAAGCTTCAGTGAGATGAATGAAAGGGCTCTGATGTGATGCTCGATGGATTAAACAACATCACATGAAAAGAAAGCTTCAGTTGAAGATGAGATGGGTTTCAGCGGGCTTGCTTGGATGGTCTATGAATCAAATAATATATAGGAAATGAATGGATCTTTACGTCCTTCAGATGCATTCAGACATTCATCAGCAAACATTTGACCCCACATTGCCTTCAAGTCCACTAAGCTTACATGATTCAAGAAAAATGGTGTTCATAACCCCTTGGAGAAGTCAAACACGGCATTGAATACGTTTATATGATATGATCTAGATATGGTTTGAAGGGTCTTCATAGATTGCTAACTGGCGATCCATCTATGGCTTAGAAGAAATATTTACTCCTATGAATAAATATGATATTTTAAATTTATTCCAGATAAAGCCTTAGGGTTTCTATGTTTGGACTTTGATGGTTTATCATGGCCCTTCATTGGGCTCCTCTCCAACTAGGCCAGTCGTTTGAAGGATTGAATCTAGAACTAGCAGGCCTGGGCTCTTGGCAGACATAAATTTGTTATCGCCATCGTAATTTCTATTACCATTCATTTTTTTATTAAGTATTAAATTTTTATTAAGTATTAAATAAGTTAATTATATCTGAATTCATACATTTAAAAAAAAAACAGAGAAAAAAAAACTTCACAGTTTATCTTGACATTATAATACGATAAAGAACCCATTAAACTATCTTATTATATCATATTGGTGTATTTATATTGTACTGCGTGATGCTTATTATGTTTTGCGTCAATTAAAAATTTAAAAGTATTTAGTTAATCAATATTTATATATATATTATATTAAAAAAAATATTATTGAAATCTTGATAAAAAAATATAAAAAACAGGATTTGATATAAGCTAGGATGGAATGAAATAAGCTATAGCTCAAGCTCGACTGACTCCCAATCTATGGTCACGCATGGGACCCAAAAAAAAAAAAAGGGTCACAACTTGACCATATCCTAGCTTTCTGAAAACCTATGGAGGCTGTGATTAGATACGTATGGGGCAGTGGTTTGAGATAAGAAGCAGAGCACTCTTGCATTTTATTCCAACTTAATTATTAAACTCTTTATCGTGGATGTCATTCATGCTAGTCCTTGCTGATATGTGATTTTATTATTATTATTATTAATATAGATATTTGGTGAACTTACTTGTATCTTAATTAATTAAATTCTAAAATTAATTAAATTCTGAAATTAATAATTATATAAATTTTTAATAATAATTATTTTAGTAACAATATGCTAAGGAATGTTACTAAATCACTAAATCCCAAACCACCTAGTAAGTATACTCGTAAGACGCTAACAAGGTCTTGATCCGGTGGTCAAGAAGGGTTTCTCTTTCCTCTCCTCCTAGGTTTAAGTCTTGTCTCTAGTGGTGTCTTGCATTCTCATTGAACTTGGTGTCTTGCATTCTCATTGAACTTTTATACAGAATATCCCAATCACTCATTTCCTTCAATTTTCCACGCACGTTACATCCAAGTCAACCCCCAATCGACCTTCACAAATTTATTTTATTTTCCAAGTATAGAACGAAGAATCCAATTTATTAAAGAACTGCCTTAACCAGGTTGGGTATTCAAACCTTTGATTTTTGTAATATTGTTTTTCAAATACAAAGATATATTGTTTTTTTATCAGTTCAAAACCATTTCTTTTCTACCAACAATATTAGACATACATGTTTTTATATTATAGATCTTGAATTTGAGTCAGAATATATTTATTTTGTAAAAATCTGGTACAGTCAAAATTTTATTTGGACTCTCGTAAATGAATCTCTTAGAATCTGAAATCAATAAATGAGGCATATAATTATTGGGGTTTTTAATTTGTCAATATTTCCTAGCCAGCAGATATTATTGAAATGAATTTGTACGCCGCGGAGACTTGGATTGCCGGCTGGACCATCTCATCTTTCCCACATGCTCTTATCTCATTCAAAATCTGTGGATGCAAGACAAGTCAAGAGATACTTTTTATTAATTATGGGATAAGTTGTTTCCCCTTCTTCAACGCTAATGAATCTATGAAAATATAGATTTTTATTATCTCATTTGAAGTTTCAATTTGAATCTTCGTAACATTAATAAAGAATATTCTTGTGTGTGTGTGTGTGTGTGGTGTCAAGAGTGAACATTCGACCGATCAAAGCCTGCAAGTCATGTTGTTAAACATTAAACATGTTTATTTAGTCAGCAATAGTATTTATATATAAAAAAACACTATAAACTCATTAAATTGATTGGATTCAATAAGATGAAGTAATATAATATATGATTTAACCATAGCAACGATACAAACAAACCTTAAAAAGCTTGCAAGTCTGCTTTTGAATTTCGATCACTTTTGAGTCAAGTGAGTGCATAATATATAATATACATGAGAAATATTATAAATATTTGATTTGCTAGTATTTGGATTATGCTTCTTGATAATATATACTTTAAGTATTATTCTTGTTACGATAAAACATAATCAGTTGTTGAACTCACCCCCTCGTTATTTATTATTTTCATGCTCGTAGCTCGTTAGCAGATCATTATGGTTGAAATTTCAGGACTTATTATTTTGGTTGTAATTGATATTTTTATTTTATGTCTAGTTAGTGCTCCACTATTATAACAAGATTATTCAACTCTTGTATTAAGACATTCAAATTATGTTATAAAGTCTACTTTGTTATTTATGTTGCGTTAAACTCTGAATATGAATGTTAAGTTATGTGTAAGTTTGGGTTCGCATAGGTGTGGAACCTTGGAGGGGAACCATATCTATGTGCCGGTCACAGATCTAACTCAGGTCGTGACATGAGCGAGCGACCACATATTGCTTTTTGCTTTTTTAGGAAACTAGCTTGGCTAAGAAAAGTGGTTTCCTTGTATTATATTGAGACTAGCTTGGCATGGAGCTGTTTATATTGTTTGGAGAAAAGGAATTCCAGAATATTCAGTGATGCGAGTTCATTCCCACTTGATGTACCTGCTCAGGTTAATTATGCATTGAGTTGAGTTGAGTTGAGACAGAAGAAATAATATTTAGACTTCATTCCTGTATTCACTTCGAAGTCGTCTTTACACTACATGGCAAGAACCTTCTCGTAGGATTGCTATCCATGCCTCCCAAGAAAATTGACCTTAGTTTGATTCAATTCAGCTACAGCACTGCTAATATCCATTCTCTCTCGTGCAACATTTTCGGAGCAAAACACTCCTATCTCGCAAATTGAAATCAAACACTCCACGATTTGATCAGCCTGGTCAACTTTTATCACAAGTTTTGGATCCGCAACATCAACTACGCGCTCAGGTAACGCCATTTTAACGTAACTGTGAAGTTCTAGTCCGTCTTATCCGTCTTTAAACATGCTATCTGTAGGTCTCTTCCCAGTAATCATCTCCAGCAGTAGGATACCATAGCTGTATACATCCCCGAAAGTTGACACCTCGCTTCCGACGCCATACTCTGCAGTCAGTTAATTAATCAGAGGTGTTTATGACCTTGGAGGAAAAGAAAACTTCTAGTGTATCCTTCTAGCGCTGTATGTTACCTGGAGCAGCATAGCCGACGGTGCCTTTCAATCCAACAGAGCTTGTCTGACCTGAAGATGACTGGCAGGATGCTTCAGAAAGGAACTTTAACAACCCAAAGTCCCCAACATGAGCAGTCAAATCTCCATCGAGAAGAACATTGCTAGGCTTGAGATCACAATGTGCAATAGGCGTTTCGCATTGGTTGTGCAAGTAGTCGAGCGCATTAGCCACATCAATTGCAATGTTTAACCTCTGAATGAGATTGAGATTTTTTGGCTTATGCACTTCCTGATCCAATGCATGGATTGGATGCAACCATTCTTCTAGACTTCCATTCATCATGAACTCGTAAACAAGAGCTTTGAAGTCATTGCCTTGAAAATCAACGCCAGCATATGCGCATAACACTTTGACAAGATTTCGGTGCCTGATCCTTAGCAAAGATGCAGATTCTCTCGTGAAGCTCTTGGAAGCTCCTTCGCGTAGCAAGTTGAATACTTTCACAGCAACAATCACTCCATCAAATGCGAATACTCCTTTATACACAGACCAAAAACTACCAGCGCCGATTAAATTGTCAGAAGAGAATCCATTAGTTGCTTGAAGTAGGTCTTTGTAGGCTATTCTTGGGAATAGCACTCCACATAACAGCTCTGAAGTGGGCTGATCATTTTTTATTTTTCTCGATGATTTTTTCAAGCAGAAAAAAAATAAAATAGATGTGATGAAGATTACTCCAAAAAAGCCACAGGGAATTGCGACTATCAATGCCAGCTTGGTAGAAGATTCAACTGAAGAACTCCTCCACAAAGATTCTTGTTCCCTGAAATTGAAACTGCACTTGTATTCTTAAAGACACCGTGCATGGGCACCTCACCTTCAAGGTCATTAAATGATAGGTCCAAACTCTGCAACAACTTGGAATCTCCCAGAAACTTGGGAATTTGGCCAGTCAAGTTGTGTGTGTGTATATATATATTGCTAGTTCATCATTATCATCAATTTTATTTAACTCAGAATGTAAAATATCCATATATATTGTAATCAATCCCAATGATAAAGTATATTTTTTTAAGAATACCTTTATTAATTTCGGCCTCAAGGTTTTTATTTGTTTCAATTTTGTCCTTCAATTGAAATTAATTATATATTTTATTTTCATTTCGGTTCTTATTATTTGAATATTTTATTTGATTTTATTGCGTTTATTTAATATTAATTTCTTTTGGTTTTAATTTTTTTCATTTAATTTTTTTATTAGGGTTTTATTTTTATTCGATTCAGTGCTGAAATTTTAATTTATGTTGGTTATCATTTTAAAATTAATATTGCTCATTTTTTCCTTTGTTCTTTTTTTGTGTTTTTGTTATTTTTATCTATTCTTCGGATCAGATGATTTTATTGTTTCTGCAATAATAATGATAATTTATTGATTATTTCTTGATCTATTGTTTTTCTGTACAAATGTTTTGCTTTTTATTTTATTTTTCTATGCAATTTAATGATTTTAATTATTTTGACAGTAATGTTGATAATAATTTTAAATTTTATATTAACGATAATGACGGTAATGTAGGGATGAATTTTCAATTTATTTTTTTATTTTGTAGATAGAAAATTATCTACTTATTTTACTTATTTGATTATTGCAGATATTTTCACAATTTATATTTTGTTTTTTTGTTTAATTTAAAATGAATTAAAAAATGAACTAATCTTAATACAGTGAATTCAATAATTCAGATATATTAATCTTATTGTTTTTTTAATGATGATGATAATTTTATACTGATTATTTCTTTGAAACCTGATAAACAATTTATATCAATTAAAAATTCACACAATTAATAATTTTTGTGTTAAAAAAATATAATATCACCAACAACGAGAGGTGAGGGGCATTGGCTTCATCATTATCATCAATTTCATTCAACACAGAATGTAAAATTTCCATATATATTTTAATCAATCGCATTGAGAAAATAGTTCAATCCATCATATAAACCTCTCTCGTAAGAGGGTACGTATGTCCGTGTAGCCATATATTTGAAAGTTGACTTTTTTTCATAGGCGTAGATAGTTTGGGATGGCCGAGACCGAAATACACAACAAATCTCTCAAGGTCTCCTGGTATCTACAGAATGTTTAAGGATTCAATTTCTAATTAATATTTGTATGATCGAAGATATCAATACCAAATTAACCTGCATTGAAGCATGTCGACTTCTAAAAAATATGAAAAATAAATAGTGACGAAACTTTATTGATAGCATAAAAATGGCAAATCAAAGCAAGGGCACAGATGCCAGAAAGCTCGGGAACTGAAAACATGGCGAGAGCAACTAACCAAACCCAGAAAACGACCACGCATAAATAAATTCGGCTACTCTCGAGCCGTGGATAAATTAAGTAGCCATGCCTTCCACCGATTACTCATTCATCACACGATGATCAGCCCAAACCACCTCCCCCTATTAAACCTACTGGCACACCGTCTTTGCAACCACCACCACCGGGAACATATTTGCATGCAGACCTAGTATTATTACTGGCAAGTATGAGGTTCGAACATGATAACAAGATAAAGGCAACGAGGAGGAGTATTATTGTGAGGTATCGAGTCTTTCCTTCGGACCCCATTTTTGATTGACACGAAAGAAAGATGGAGCTTTCAGGGATTCAAATGTCTTGGTCTGTGTAGAGAGCTGGCGAAATATGGCGGGTGGTAGTGAAGATGGGGAGGGTTCGCTAGCTGGTGTGATGATATATATACACTCACAGCTAAGAACACAGATGCGTTGTATGATGAGATACGTACGTCATATTCAAGTGCCTGTTTTGGAAAGAAACAAGTGCATCTGCTGGGGGAGAGGATTTTTTTAATTTATTTCGCTGTTGAATCTATAAATCCTTAATTTAAGACTTGGCCTTGAACTGAAAAAAGAACGCTGGATGATGAGCACGCCTTTCTTGACCTGGAAAATGAATGCTGGATGGCCATCATCTCGTCCTGTAGCTGAGTCCATGAAATCTAAACAAAGAACACGTAAAATGTCAGAACCACACTTCTCGGAAAATAAAATAAAACTCAGATCAATCAATCAAATCCATTGGTATTTGTGTTTACACTATTCGTTTTTTTTATTATTAGATTTAAGAGGAGTATATGTGATTTTTGTTTTTGTTTTATATTAATTTTTGAAATAATTAAAATATATATATATATATATATATATATATATATATATTATTTTGATAAACACTGTCAAATAATAAGCATTTAAGCATTTTGAAATTGAGTTAGACATGAAAAGGAAAACAAAAACTTACCATGTAGCAGCCTAACAAGTTATCCTTATAATATCAGAGAGGAACTCAAATTTTATTTATTTCGTGGTCGAATCTATAAATCCTTAATTCAAAGACTTGGTATTGACTTGAAAAACGAATTGATGAACACGCCTTTCCTGACTTGGAAAATAAATACTAGTTGCAGGAGGGATTATCTTCTGAGCACGCAGCAGCACTGTGACCATTTCGTGAGCCCATGAAATCTAAACAACGAGCACGTAAAATGATTGGACCATACTTCTTGTAATAATCAAATCCATTGGTATTCTTGTTTTCTCTAGTACTCGTTTTTTTATTTATTTATTATTATTTGACTTTAGAGGATGCTGCAATCAACTTGCTATAAACCAACTTAAGCCTTTTGATATTGAGGTGCGGAAGAATCTAATCCTTTTATCATGGGTTGACCGAATTATTGGTTTCCAAATAAAAAATGCTTAATTGAGTAACAACCAATATGGGTTGATGAAATTATTGTTTTTCGAATAAGAATGCCAAATTAATTGGCACCTAAAATGAGTTTATCAAATTATTGGATTTTAAATAGAAATACTAGATTGTTTGACAACCAGATGGGTTAACCAGATTATGGATTTTCAAATGAGAATGATAGATTGATGGACAACTAAGTGCTCGTTTGGCAGAGCTTTTTCAACTTTGATTTGAGAAAAGTGGTCTGAAAAAAAGAGCGAAAAAGTGTTTGGTTAAGTAAAAAGTGTGTCAAAAATTGTGTAGGTCCCATCTTTAAAAAAGCAAAAACCATGGTTGCGTGAAAAGCATAAAATATTTGTTTTTCATGTGTTTTCAAAGTGAGAAAGTGATGAGGCTATTAATTATTGTGATCCAAATCCAAATTCCAGAATAAATGTTGTCCAACTTGAAAAATTTAATTCCTTCCACTTCCTCACTGCTACACAGTGATTGCTATGTTAATTTATTTATTTTTTTATTTTTGAAGGTGGCCATCGTGTTTACCAAAAAAAAAGCCTTTTTTTGTGATTTTACGAACACAAGAATATAAAAACGAGAAACTGGGGAATCAATTTGTAAAGTTAATACAGTAGCAATCAGGAGGTAACAAATTTAAAAATAATTTATTTTTTTAATCTAAAATAAAAAATTTAAATCTAAAAAAAATAGTTGGTATTGTTATTAATCTTGATCTCACAATTCAATCTTGAATTCTCCTGGTTTAACTTCTTGTATAGTCTTGTTTAAAAATTAACCTGTAAAAATTATCATAATATGATCTAGTTAACTTAGTAAATGTATATATAACCTAGAAAATAGAAAAAAAATGGTTTTATTTATTTATTAAAAAAATGATACTGCTTTTTGAAGTGAAAAAATAAATAAATATTGGAATCTTGGATAATTGAAAAAAAATGATAATTATATTATTAAATTTATTAAATCTACAATATTTTAAAAAAATTATATATATATATGCCCTTTAAAGTAATTTCAAAACTTAAAATCAATATGAAAAAGCTTGGTAACCAAACACATGAAACTGCTTTTTATTAATCTGAAACTTAAAAGCAATTTTATCCAAACATTTCAAAACTTATTTTGAACCGCTCCTAAATTACTTTTTATCAAAATGCTTTTTTAAAAACTTTAATTACAAAAACAAAAACTGTGACAAACACACTTTAAGAAAGAAAGACTCGTCAATGATTTAAGATGTATGTGTCACCAAAGTAGCTTGTGGAAAAGAAAGAATGATAAAACGTTGATTGTCGCACAAGGATATATACCATAATGATTTATTCGGTAATGAATCTCGTGAGACTGAATGAGAAATGAAATGAGAAGTTTAAATGATTATGATTATAAAAATGATTGGACAATTGGGATGTCTAGAATACAAAAGAAACTATGATGAAAGTTCGGTAAAACGACGTGTCTTCATAGTAAATTTGTAAAGAACATGGTACCCAAAGTGAGGGATGTTAGAGTACAACACTATATTCATTATCCTTAGCATAGTTAGTTTTATTGTATTTTCTCTTTAATTGTTAAGATTATTTTAGATTTGAGGAGTTGTAGATGAGTCCAATGCATAATATGATAAATCATCTCATCATTGAGTTGAGCTAGAAAAATATCAAAATGTTCTAAAGGCCTTATTCCTTAAATGATTAGCAAGACAACTTCATTTGAGTTCATGAACATGTTAAATTTAGTCTAGAAACCACTAGTCGAGATTGTCTTTCTTTTCCTCATTGTTTTTAAATTACTTCTGTAGTTAGATTATGATTTACTAATCAATATATATGTATAATGTTTTATTTATTTTTTGACCCTATATTTGGGGATATTTTTTAAAATTAGATATCATAAAAAATGAAAACATATGGACAAAAGGGATCAAAATGGAATAGGAAGAGAACAAGGGACTAAAAAAAATGTTCTCACCTATAAATTGGTGTGCAAAACACACATAAAAAGGGGGGAGGAGAAATTCAAGTAATTAAATATAGAGTTATAAATATTTAAATCAAGCAAGAAAGGATCAAATAGAAAGGTGTGCACCTCTTATATAAAACCCAGATGGTCTATTTAATAAATTATGTTATGATATAATATAAAAAAAATGAAAACTTAAGAACCTAAATTGCTACATGATGATTATTATAGCTTTCTAACTTTCTAGTCAAGGGGCTTGAAAACAAGATATCATAGTTAACGTTTTCTGATATGGCTCCAGTTATAATGACGGCTCGAATATGCTTATACGGCTGGCTTCTCAAGAGGAATTGTCCTGAGTTAGGGTTCATAACTCGTGATAAGTTTTGTCTTGAAATAACGGTTATCGATAAGAGATGTTTTACCTAGAGTTTATAAACTACTTGATTATTGTCTCTGTGACGGGAAAAAAATTCGCTCGTAGAGGCTTTCTTTTCCTACAAAGTTTCTATGAATATAATTTTAATCCTCATTTTTTCAGGGCAGCAATGATAGGAGGCATCATAATTAAAATTAAAAAAAAAAGTTATAAATACAGAATAAACTTTTTCTTGCGTTTCCTTTTAGATAAGTGAGGAAACTTTATTAATAGCATCACATTTGCAAATCAAAGCAAGGTGATCGAAGAACGGGTACAGATGCCAGAAACTTGGGAACTGAACACATGGCGAGATCAACTAAACAACCACAGAAAAGGACGACACATAAATAAATGAAATGGCCATGCCTTAATAGCTCACTGAAGAATCACAACAAATTCATCCTCTGCAGTTTTACATAACAACTTTTCCAGTCTGTACATAACAGTAGCTGTCACTTTTTGTAACTTATTCTTGTACATAATTGCAGGTTAGAATTTGTTATTAGAATTAGATGGTTGACTAACAATAAACAGTTATGCCATTAGTTAATTACTTAACACATGCAGTTTTTTTGCTGCATATATATAAGGAATGTAACAGTGAAGGAAATACACTGAGAAATTCATTCATTCCAAACGTTTTTCTTCTTCTCGTTGCTATTTCAATATAAAGTGTGTCGACTTCTAAAAAAATATGAAATATAAATACAGAATTAACTCTTTTTTTCCATTTAGATAAGTGACGAAACTTTATTGATAGCATAACATTGGCAAATTAAAGCAAGGGTACAGATGCCAAAAAGCTTGGGAACTGAAAACATGGCGAGAGCAACTAACCAAACCCAGAAAAGGATTTATTTATTTATTTCGTTGTTGAATCTATAAATCCTTAATTTAATACTTGGCCTTGACCTGAAAAAGAATGCTGGATGAACACGGCTTTCTTGACCTGGAAAATGAATACTGTGACCATTTCGTCCTTTAGCTGAGTCCATGAAATCTAAACAACGAACACGTAAAATGATTGGACCAGACTTCTCGAAAAATAAAATAAAACTCAGATCAATCAAATCCATTGGTATTTGTTTACACTACTCGTTTTTTATTATTAGATTTAAGAGGAGGTTGCAATCAACAAACTTAAGAGGAGTTTGAGAGAGAGAAAATTGATTTTGTTTTTGTTTTATATTAATTTTTGAAATTATTAAAAATATAAAAATATTATTTTGATAAACACTCTCAAATATTATTTTGTTTGATTCGACAATTGGGATGTTTAGAATACAAAAGAAACTATGATGAAAGTTCGGTAAAATGATGTAATACCCAAAGGTAGAATCTGACCAAGTGTTTTTTTTTTAAAAAAAAGCCTTGTTATAATTAGTCGAAATTTGTGTTCTAAGTAAAATATCAACCATGTTGTCGACAATGAAAAATAAAATTGGCACTGTCTTCATATTAATTTGTAAAGAAAATGGTACCCAAAGTTAGGGGTGTTACAGTACAACACTATATTCATTATCCTTAGCATAATTAGTTTTATTGTGTTTCCTCTTTAATTGTTAAGATTTTTTAGTTTTGAGGAGTTCTAGGTGAGCCCAATGTGTAATATGATGAATCATCTGATCATTGAGTTGAACTAAAAAATATCAAAATGTTCTAAAGGCCTTAATCCTTAAATGATTTGCAAGACAACTTCAAGAGGCTTGAATACAAGTTATCATAGTTCACGTTTTCTGATATGGCTGCAGTTATAATGACGGCTCGAATATGCTAGTACGGTTGGCTTCTCAAGAGGAATTGTCCTGAGTTAGGGTTCACAACTCGTGATAAGTTTTATCTTGAAATAACGGTTGTCGATAAGAGATGTTTACAGAATACTCTAAGGTGACCACTTCAGTCTTAAAACTATTCATATCCCAAAATTTTTGGTGGTGATAAAAATTATTTAAGGGATGAAAAAAAATCGTTCCTATAGACTTTCTTTTCCTATGAAGTTTCTATGAATATAATTTTATATATATATATATATATATATATATAGTGCTAGTTCATTATTACTGTCGCACTTCAAAAATGGTCGGAGCAAGCGTCGTGGCAACTGGTCCCCATGAGCAAGGGAGATTATTAAATGTCGGGGATTATCTATTTTTATAAAAGGGAGTCGTCACCTAGTATTATGGTTACTAGGAAACCTATGACTAGTCTTTCAGAGATTCTAGGGTAAGGGACTCGGTTACGTAAAGGGAAGGTTTTAACACCCTAGTATGCCCTACCTAAGGTAAGTCGCTTGGTATTTTTGTTTGTCTTATGATTGCTAAAATATTAAAAATATTTACATATTGACGATATATCATTCACGCTGAATATTCGGATAGAATTTAAAAATGATATGAATCATCGAAAAGTTTTTTATATTTTTTGAATATTGGCCAATACCCTTTGGATTTTACAAACATGTTGTAAAATCTCAAAATGCAAGAAATGATTTTTCCCTTTTGCAAAATCCATGCTAAAACTCATTTTTTTAAAACCCAAGATAATATATTTTTTTTTATAAGAAAACAATTTTAAAATATGCTAGTGTATTAGCCTTATGCAAGAAAAATAACACATTTTTAGATTTTTTGTATATAAAAACATTTTTTTCATTTTTTATATATTTTTTTATATATATTTTTATATATTTTTATTATATAATTATTATATTATTATTTCGGGTGAGTGGTGCCACATCACCCTTTATTAATCTGGTCACCAACTCAACTGGCCTCGGTGGGCTCACGACCAGCCTTTTTATGGCGAGTGCGGTCGTGGCCTGCATCATTCACTGAGTGCAGGCAGTGGCCCGACATCCACGGTCCGGGTGGGCCGTGGCCCAGACCATCCTACGGGTCAGGGCCCTCGGCCCAGACGATCTCGCGGGTCTGGGCCGGGCATTGTGCCCGACCCGACCCGGTTACTACAGTAACCGGGATTTTTCGCAGCGGAGAAGAAGATAAACAGTGAAAAAACCAGGATTTTCAAGTACAACGAATGGGAATTCTGTTGATACCTTATTGTAGAGGACGTTGATGTGGTTCTTCCTGTCGTGGTGGAATCGGGAATGGTGGCCTGAGGTCGCCGGAAATGGAACTGGAAGGTGGCGGGTTGTTCTTCCGTGTGGGAGTGTTGGTGCTTCGGTTCTCCAGAGACGAGGGCTGAGTCGCTGGGGTCCTAGGAAGCTAATGGTGATGAGAGGTGGTGGTTTTAAATAGCCTGAGGTCGTTGGGTTAAACGACCCTGAAATGTAGAGAGAGAGAAGAGGTTTCGGGTTTTTAGAGAGAGAGAGGAGAGCTAGGTTGAGAGAGGGAGGGATGGTGGTGCTGAACCGGTGTTGCAAACGAGAAGGGGTGGTCGACTGATGGTTTTTTCTTGCACTGAGAGGGAGGGCTTGCCGAGAGGGAGGGAAGGAGAACACAACTCTTGTGTTCTCAACCGGAGAGATAGAGGCCCAGAGAGCAAGGGAGATGAAGTCAAGAAAAAAGAAAATCCGAAGTGCTACACGCAACGGGAAAAGCAGAAAGGACCCTTCAAATTTTTACCTCCAATCTTTTTTCTCTCCCGAGTCCTCTTTTTCATTATATAGCGACGGTTTACAACCGGGCATGACTCAAGGAATTTTTGATAAATGGGATTTGGGTGACTCAATGTGCATGTGCACGGTATGTCTAAAAAGTGGGGGTTTCGGGTGGCTCAAGGTTATTATTCTCTTTTATATATATATATATATATATATTTATTTATTTATTTATTTATTATATATATATATATATATTTTTTTTTTTTTTTTGGGGTATAAAATACAGTTTGGGTCCCCCCCCATTTGTTACTCCTCTAATTGCACCCATAATTCAACTTTAATTTATGATCTTGTGCAATTATATCCTTGTGAAAAATTCAAAGTTAACTTTATTTTTGCACACCTTTGGTCCTTGATTTTTATCTGTGCAATATAGTCCTCACTCGACCATAAAACTCTTAATTTGTTCAATCAGGTCCCCGATTTCGCTTAATGGGCTTGAAAAAAATTCAAATTGACCAACGAAAATTCAAATATCACCAATTGAGCCCGAATTAATTTTAAGAACTTGATTTTGTATTGACTAAGCCTTTAATAGAAATTAATTTGATCAATTTAAAGTATAATTAAGTCATTAAACTTAATCAAACTCTCCAATCGGACCTAAATTAATTTCTTAATACAATTACGCTTTTATATCAAACCAATGACTATGTCAAATTGGTCCATAAAAATATAATTATATTTTAATGACTTAGTTTATATGTGGATTTATCTTATAATAAATCACTTTAGCTTTGGATCCGCGTTTTTTTTTATTTTTGGGAACAAAAAGGGTACAATCGAACTTTCAAAGATGTCCAAAATTTTAACCTGATTTTCTTACCGACACCCCCATTTATTTATTTATTTATTTATTCATTTTATTATTTTCTGATAGTTTGGGGACATGACCCAAAATTGGGTTACAACAGTTACCCCCTTCTTTACAATACTTACGACTAAAGTCTTTGACTTTAGCTTAGTAAGTGTTGTAAAGAAAAACATGGAGTTTGTCTCATTGCGACGCATGACGTACCCGGGCCTTATTATGACGGGTGACCGCCCTACGTTAGAAAGGAAAGAGGTCTCTTTTTTCTGGGTGACCGACCCTAGTAAGAAAGGTCTCATTTTTCTGGGTGACCGACCCGAGTTAGAAAAGGTCTCATTTTTCTGGGTGACCGACCCTAGTTAGTAAGGTCTCATTTTTCTGGGTGACCGACCCGAGTTAGAAAAGGTCTCATTTTTCTGGGTGACCGACCCGAGTTAGTAAGGTCTCATTTTTCTGGGTGACCGACCCGAGTTAGAAAGGTCTCATTTTTCTGGGTGACCGACCCGAGTTAGAAAGGTCTCATTTTTCTGGGTGACCGACCCGAGTTAGAAAAAGGTCTCATTTTTCTGGGTGACCGACCCGAGTTAGAAAGGTCTCATTTTTCTGGGTGACCGACCCTAGTTAGTAAGGTCTCATTTTTATGGGTGACCGACCCGGATATCATGGTCTCATTTTTATGGGTGACCGACCCGGATATCATGGTCTCATTTTTATGGGTGACCGACCCGAATATCATGGTCTCATTTTTATGGGTGACCGACCCTGATATCACGGTCTCATTTTTATGGGTGACCGACCCAGATATCATGGTCTCATTTTTATGGGTGACCGACCCTGATATCACGGTCTCATTTTATGGGTGACCGACCCGGCTCAAAAAACGAAACAGCATCGATTCTCAATTCATCCTCCGCGGTTTGTCGACCTGAGATTTTGTTTCTTCATATCTTTCATGACTCGAAATTACATCAGCTTTCACCACCTTTCCTGTCAGGTTAGTGTTATGACAATAATATGCATGTTTTGTTACCTCTTTTAGAAACATAGGTCCCCCCTCTCTTCGTGGTAGCCTTCCTTCATGGGATGTGTTCCCCGTGTCATATCTTTACGCTTGGTGACGAGACTTTTTGTTCCACATAGGACCCTTTCTAGCTCCATTGTAGTGAAAACTCAAAACGATATATACTTGAAAGAATTTTAAAATATGGTTTTATTTTCAAATGGACACTTTTAAAGCAAATCACTATTTTATAATTTTGCCCCCAGCGTGGTGCACAAAATATATCAAAAATAAATGATAGAACGTAAATAAATATTATAAGATCATGTGCTTTGGAAAAGATTTCTTGCAACAAGAATTCATGGCCGAATTTCATCTATTGAGGAAGGTTACAACATATTAGGCATAATATTTCTTTATAGAGTCAGAATTCACAGGCCTAGCTAGATCTTCTCCATCCATTCTAGATAATAGCAAAGCTCCTCCTGAGAATGACTTCTTCACCACATATGGGCCTTCATAATTTGGGGCCCATTTACTCTGATCTTGTCCTGGTATAAACAATATTTTCTTTAACACCAAATCGCCTTCCTGGAATTTTCGAGGTCGGACTTTCTTATCATATGCTTTGGCCATCCTTCTTTGGTATAATTGATGATGACTCGTAAACACCGAGGAAAAAATAATATATATAAATGGGAAATGAAGACAAATTCGTTTTGTTTAGGAAAAAACGGGGGGAAAAGGAAGAGCAAAAACCAATTTTAGAATGAACAAAACAAGGATTAGTATATAGTTAACCCAAACCCCAAACAACCCTCCATGTTTTGAAAATAAATACAAGGAGGTGAGTGGGTGTGGGGTCTCTTTTCCACCTATTTTTCTCTTCTCCACCCAATTCCACCCAATTTAATTTATTCTCCACCCAATTCCACTCAATTTAATTTATTCCCCACCCAATTCCACCCAATTTAATTTATTCTCCACCCAATTCCACCCAATTTAATTTATTCTCCACCCAATTCCACTCAACTTCTTTTCTCCACCTAGCCGAACTCTATCCCTTCTCTTCTCATCCAATTTTTCCTCTTTGCAGCCAACACAACCTCTTCTTTTCCATCCCATTTCCTTCTTTTCTCAAACAAAACTTAAGCTAAAACAAAGGAGAGGACCTTGTGAAAATAGTGAATGAAATAGAGAGGAGGAAGAAGAGTTGCAAAGTTTTATAAAAAAAAGTGAGATAAGATAGGTAAGTGTCATGAGATTTTTTTTTATGGTTCTTCTTGAAGGTTGAAACAAATGAATTAAAAGAAACAAGGAAAATGTGGGGTTATGATGAAAAATTGATGAGTATGATGCTGAAATTTTCATGTATAAATTGTGCTGGAAAGTGTGAGTTATGATTAAAAGTTTATGAATATGATGCTGAAATTTTCATGTATAACTTAGGATGGAAAATGTGGATATAGGATGAGAATTGATGGGTATTGTTGCTGAAATCTCATGTGTGTATTGCGCTGAAAAATTCTATGAGATCATGAAAAGAAATTGTTGATAATTTTACTGAAAATTGTAAGCTTGTTTTAGTTGGAATTGTTGACATAAGTATATTGATGAATATGAAATTGAAAATAGAAGTATACTAATAATTAGGCATCGATGTCGCGAGCGGAGCGATCGTGATTGAACCATCGACCAGGCAAGAACAACCCCGAAGTAGAGCAAGTAAGTGAATTATAACCCTCCAACCTTACATCATGTAAGAAACTTTCTAAATTGAATAGTTCATAATTACGTTGAGGTTTATATTAAATTAATGAATGCATAAATGTGGAAAGTGATTGATTAGCTACGGCTAATGGCGTCCGAAAGGATGGCCGGGATAAGTGAATGATTAGCTACGGCTAATGGCGTCCGAAAGGATGGCCGGAATAAATGATTGATTAGTTACGGCTAATGGCATCCGAAAGGATGGCCGGATAAGTGAATGATTAGCTACGGCTAATGGCGTCCGAAAGGATGGCCGGATAAATGATTGATTAGTTACGGCTAATGGCATCCGAAAAGATGGTCGAAATAAAAGAATGGTTAGTTTCGGTTAACGGTGGTCATAGAAAGAGATCATGGGTAGTAATGGTTGACCTCGGATAGGAGTGTCTTAAAATAATATTCAAGGGAATGATAATGATACACTAAAAAAAAGAATGAAGTCCTCGTAAACTTTTACAACTAAATTGCACCATGTGTATATAAAAATTATAAGATATTTGTGTTCTTTTCTTTGATTGGTCCTTAGGTTAGAATTTTAATACTAATATTAAGAAATTACATTTCATTATATGTTGTGCTTCACAGGACGCCACAACCACGTGAAATCTAGGGAACCTATTAAAAGGGATCTACTTGGAAAAGAACCACATAAATTGTATGCGAAATTTAGTAGTTTTAGGATGAAGTGATCTATGTAATGTTTAAGTTTGTAAAAACTCTTTTGTGTAAATTTGGAAGTTTCATTCGTAGATTGAGAACGTAAACCAGGGTTATGTGTGTATATTTCTAAATAAAAAAAAAACCTTTAGTTATGAAAACAGTAATATGAAATGTTATTGAATGTTTATGCGGACCTTATTTCTACAATGGAATATTATTGTATGGATAATGTTTACTGATGAGAATTAATATTGGTCGTGATTGTATGGGATTACGCATATATATATATATATATATATATATATTAAAAAAAAAAATTTGGGCCGTTACAGTTGGTATCAGAGCCCCTGGTGTTGATCCTGGGAATTGTATGATGGTGACATTATCTTGCTGAATTACAGATGGTACACACCCGACAAGGAACACGAACTGAGCCACCCTCTTTTGAAAGGAGGGGCAGGAATCAAAGTGCTCGAGACTGGCAAAACGAAGATCCCTTGGATGATACGGCATCGCATGCTCCAATGATAATACCTGAAATTCTGCAAAGGGGAACTGGGGCTACAGAGGAAGACGAGAGACCAAATGAAAGCAGGGAGGCACCTCCCGTTGCAACTGAACAACAAGAAAGATCAGAAACACAACCATCAGCCGTTCCAACCAGGGTATCCCCACAAGGTGTAGATCCTGGACTTCTTGCACAAATAGTTAAGGCAGTGATGGAAGGCATGGCGAGTGCAAGCAACATCGAACGATTCTCACCCCACGATTCCACAAGCAACCCCTATACCTAGCACTAACACAGATAATGTGGTGTCATTGGTACGTCTAGTCAAAAGCATGAGGGAAATGGGTTGTGAGCCGTTTTTGGGAGAGCATGATGCCGAAATAGCCGGGAGATGGATTAGAAAAGTAGAGAAGACCATGACTCAAATAAACATACCTGAGGGTTTGAAGGTGAACTGTGTTATTCAACTACTATCTAATAGGGCCATGACATGGTGGGAAACGATTCAGATGAGACGTGCGACTGAGACACTAGTATGGAATGACTTTAAGATAGAGTTTGAAAACCAATTTTATTCCAGATATCATCGTAAGGTGAAAGAACAAGAGTTCTTGGATTTAAAGCAAGGAGATATGTCGGTATTGGAGTATGAACGGAGGTTTCATGATCTATCACTGTTTGCCCCACATTATGTGCCGACAGAGGAACATATGATCGAAAAGTTGAGAGATGGGTTGCGACAAGATTTGAGACAAGGATTAATTGCACTACGATTTAAAACAACAAGAAGTCTAATCGAAGCTGCTCAAGCTCTAGAGGCTTGCATTGGAGAGAGCCACGGGGGACATCAGAGTACAAGCAGAAAGAGAGATGGGGATTTTTACAGTAGCAGACCACCAATTCCGAAAAAGGGGAAGAGCGGGGAGCATGATCAACATTGGAAAAAGGGGATTGTGATGTTTCCGTCACACCAACAGTCAAGTGGGAGGGTGATGATCGGACAGTCGCACTCAAGGGAAAACATATCAATGGGAACAGGAGACCGCAAGGGGGCAGACTACCCTTTCTGTATAAAATACGGACAAAAACATCTTGGGGATTGCTCGGTTTCCCCTGGATGATGTTTTGTGTGCAAAGGAGAAGGACATAGGTGGAGGAATTGTCAGTATTTAAGTCAAGGGTGTCATTACTGTGGTGACAGGGGACATTTCAAGAGGGATTGCCCAAAAAGGAACATCGAGCAAGTACAAAGCTATAGACAGCCTGGTCAGAGCTCCCAACAGTCAGTCACAGTGAATAGGCCAGTGAGGTGTTCTCAATCAGGAGCTAACCCCAGTCGAGGAAGACTGAGAGTGCAGAATGATAGGACTCCGGGAAGAGTCTTTCATTTGACACAGGAGGAGGCCAAGGCTGCATCGGATGTGGTGGCAGGTACTCTACGATTAAATGATTTTAATGTGCATGTGTTGTTTGATCCTGGTGCTACACACTCTTTCATTGATAAAAAGATCGTCACTAAATTGGGGAAGGGAGTAGAAATGGTAGAGAGGGGATTTTTAATTGGAACTCCAATGGGAAACATGGTTGAAACTGATATTGTGTATTTGAATGTGGGGATTAGCCTGTTCGGGTGCGAAACAAAAGTAGACTTGATTCCCTTGGGGTTGCATGATTTTGACTTAATTTTAGGCATGAATTGGTTGGATAAATATAGGGCTCTAATAGATTGTTATGCTAAAACTGTTATCTTCCAAACCCCAAAAGGAGAGAAAGATTTTTGAGGGAGAAAGAACATTCAAACAGGCTGCCATAATATCAGGAGTAATGACCTGAAACTATTGAGAAAGGGTGTGTGGGATACCTCGCGTACATTTTAAACTCCAATGATAAAGGCGCAAATTTGCAAGATATTGCTTGTGGTGAGGAATTTCCGGATGTGTTTCCGAAGAATTACGGGATTACCTCGGATCGGGAGGTAGAAGTGGCCATAGACACTTTCCCTGGAGCTCCACCCATATCGCAACAACCTTACCGGATGGCCCCAACAGAACTGAACGAGCTGAAGACCCAACTACAAGAATTATTAGACAAAGGATTCATACGGCCCAGTAATTCTCCTTGGGGAGCACCAGTTCTATTTGTGAGAAAGAAAGATGGAACCCATAGGCTCTGTATTGATTATCGACAGTTGAACAAAATAACAAAGAAGAATAAGTATCCATTACCCCGGATTGATGATTTGTTTGACCAATTAAAAGGAGCTATGGTATTTTCAAAAATAGATCTGAGATCAGGGTACTACCAGATGAAGATCAAAGGGGAAGATGTAGCAAAGACTGCATTTAGAACTCGTTATGGACATTATGAGTTTATGGTGTTACCGTTTGGATTGACGAATGCTCCAGCTTTCTTCATGGATTTAATGAATCGGATTTTCCAACACTGTCTTGATAAGTTTGTAGTAGTATTCATCGATGACATACTGGTATACTCGAAGTCCTTCGAGGAGCACAAAGTACACTTGAGACAAGTTTTGCAAATCTTGAGAGAACACCAGTTATATGCAAAACTGAGTAAATGTGAGTTTTGGCTAAAGAGGGTAACGTTTCTAGGACACGTTATATCAGCAGAAGGTGTTTTTGTGGACCCCCAAAAAGTGGAAGCAGTCTTGAAATGGGAAAGACCGACTTCAGTTACCGAAATACGTAGCTTCTTGGGACTTGCAGGATAGTATCGGAAGTTTATCGAAGGTTTTTCATTAATTGCGACACCTTTGACTCAACTGACGCGGAAAAATAAGAAATGGATGTGGTCGGAGGAGTGTGAAAGGAGCTTCAAGGAATTGAAAAGAAAGCTCACCACTGCTCCAGTGTTAACCCTTCCCTCTGGGACAGAAGGTTTTGTAGTTTATAGTGATGCTTCGGGAAAAGGTTTGGGGTGCGTCCTGATGCAACATGGGAAAGTGATCGCCTATGCATCAAGACAGTTAAAGACTCATGAGGTGAATTACCCGGTGCACGACCTGGAGTTGGCTGCTGTAGTGTTTGCTTTAAGGATATGGAGACATTATTTGTATGGATCTCGAGTCCAAATTTTTACCAACCATAAGAGCCTAAAGTACTTAATGTCGCAAAAAGAATTGAACATGCGACAGAGAAGGTGGGTGGAACTCATTAAGGATTATGATTGCACCATAGAATATCATCCGGGAAAGGCAAACGTGGTGGCAGATGCTCTTAGTCGGAAAAATAAAGCCACCCTAGAAGGGTTAACGTTAGAAAAGGAGCGACAATTGGCGGAATTGAAAAAAATGGGTGCAAATTTAAACACTAATGCCGGAGGTGGGTTAGTAGCTCATTTCTTTGTGCGACCAACGTATCGAGAACAAATACTACAATCTCAGCTTCAGGACGAGGTTGGATCTAAGATTAGGAGGAATGTGGAGGCTGGTGTAGAAATGAAATTTAGGATAGCGAATGATGGGTCCATAATGTTGGGACAAAGATTGTATGTACCTAATGATGAAACAATCAAACGAATGATTCTACAAGAAGCACATGAATCCAAGCTCTCCATACATCCTGGCAGCACTAAGATGTACCGGGACTTGAAACTTTTCCATTGGTGGCCAAACATGAAAAGAGAAATAGCTGAGTACGTGTCAAAGTGTGGGATATGTCAACAAGTCAAGGTTGAACACCAAAGACCTGCGGGACCACTACAACCATTACAAATCCCAGAGTGGAAATGGGAGATGATAACAATGGATTTTGTGTCGGGATTTCCTAAAGGGAGAAAAGGAAATGACGCAATATGGGTGGTGGTAGATCGGTTGACGAAGTCCGCACTATTCCTGCCTATAAAGATGACTGATTCGGTGGATAAGCTTGCCATGATATACATAAATGAGGTGGTACGACTCCATGGGATTCCGATGTCCATCGTATCTGATTGAGATCCTAGATTCATCTCTCGACTTTGGCCTAGCATACAACAAGCTTTGGGGACCAGATTGGATATGAGCACTGCGTTTCACCCCCAAACGGATGGACAATCAGAAAGGGTTATCCAAGTCTTGGAAGACCTACTACGAGCTTGTGTACTAGAATTTGGGGGAAACTGGGAGGAACACCTGATATTAATAGAATTCACCTATAACAATAGTTACCAAGCCACAATAGGGATGGCCCCATATGAGGCCTTGTACGGTAGGAGGTAGGAGGTGCAGAACACCCTTATGTTGGGAGGAAGTTGGAGATCGGAGGCTATATGGTGCAGAGCTGGTTCAAGTAACCACGGACAAAGTGAGAATTATCCGGGATCGCATCAAAGCCGCACAGGATAGACAGAAGAAGTATGCTGATGTGAGGAGGAGACCCCTTGAGTTCGGTATAGGGGATCAAGTGTACTTAAAAGTAGCCCCATGGAAAAACATATTACGATTTGGATTGAAAGGAAAATTAACCCCTCGGTTCATTGGACCCTTCAAAATCCTACAGCGAGTGGGACCAGTAGCTTACAAGGTGGACTTACCTCCACAGCTAGCTAAGGTCCATAATGTGTTTCATATTTCCTTATTAAGAAAGGCTGATGTAGATCCCGCCAGAACACTACCACAGATTCCAGTTGAAGTCAATGAGAACTTAACGCTGGAAATGATGCCCGCAAGGATATTAGATAAGGGTGAAAAGGAGTTACTGAAACAAAAGATCCCTATCGTCGTAATCTTAGGGCGAAATGCTCAAATAGAAGAGGAAACTTGGGAGAGGGAGGATGAGATGAGGAAAAAGTACCTAGAATTATTCAAAATATCGGGTATGTAAAATTAAATCCCTTAAATTTCGAGGACGAAATTTATATTTAGAGGGGAAGAATGTAAACACCCGAGGAAAAAAATAATATATATAAATGGGAAATGAAGACAAATTCATTTTGTTCAGGAAAAAGTGGGGGGGAAAGGAAGAGCAAAAACCAATTTTAGATTGAACAAAACAAGGATTAGTATATAGTTAACCCAAACCCCAAACAACCCTCCATGTTTTGAAAATTAATACAAGGAGGTGAGTGGGTGTGGGGTCTCTTTTCCACGCATTTTTTCTCTTCTCCACCCAATTCCACCCAACTTAATTTATTCTCCACCCAATTTAATTTATTCTCCACCCAATTCCACCCAACTTCTTTTCTCCACCCAATTCCATCCAATTTAATTTATTCTCCACCCAAGTCCACTCAACTTCTTTTCTCCACCTAGCCGAACTCTATCCCTTCTCTTCTCATCCAATTTTCCTCTTTGCAGCTAACACAACCTCTTCTTTTCCATCCCATTTCCTTCTTTTCTCAAACAAAACTTAAGCTAAAACAAAGGAGAGGACCTTGTGAAAATAGGGAATGAAATAGAGAGGAGAAAGAAGAGTTGCAAAGTTCTTATAAAAAAAGGGTGAGATAAGATAGGTAAGTGTCATGAGATTTGTTTTATGGTTCTTCTTGAAGGTTGAAACAAATGAATTAAAAGAAGCAAGGAAAATGTGGGGTTATGATGAAAAATTGATGAGTATGATGCTGAAATTTTCATGTATAAATTGTGCTGGAAAGTGTGAGTTATGATTAAAAGTTTATGAATATGATGCTGAAATTTTCATGTATAACTTAGGATGGAAAATGTGGATATAGGATGAGAATTGATGGGTATTGTTGCTGAAATCTCATGTGTGTATTGCGCTGAAAAATTCTATGAGATCATGAAAAGAAATTGTTGATAATTTTACTGAAAATTGTAAGCTTGTTTTAGTTGGAATTGTTGACATAAGTATATTGATGAATATGAAATTGAAAATAGAAGTATGCTAATAATTAGGCATCGATGTCGCAGGCGGAGCAGTCGGGATTGAACCATCGACCAGGCAAGAACAACCCCGAAGTAGAGCAAGTAAGTGAATTATAACCCTCCATCCTTACATCATGTAAGAAACTTTCTAAATTGAATAGTTCATAATTATGATGTGGTTTATATTAAATTAATGAATGCATAAATGTGGAAAATGATTGATTAGCTACGGCTAATGGCGTTCGAAAAGATGGCGGGATAAATGTTGATTAGCTACGACTAATGGCGTCCGAAAGGATGTCCGGGATAAGTGATTGATTAGCTACGGCTAATGGCGTCCGAAAGGATGGGCGGGATAAGTGATTGATTAGCTACGGCTAATGGCGTCCGAAAGGATGGGCGGGATAAGTGATTGATTAGCTACGGCTAATGGCGTCCGAAAGGATGGGCGGGATAAATGTTGATTAGCTACGACTAATGGCGTCCGAAAGGATGTCCGGGATAAGTGATTGATTAGCTACGGCTAATGGCGTCCGAAAGGATGGTCGGGATAAATGTTGATTAGCTACGACTAATGGCGTCCGAAAGGATGTCCGGGATAAAAGAATGGTTAGTTTCGGTTAACGGTGGTCATAGAAAGAGATCATGGGTAGTAATGGTTGACCTCGGATAGGAGTGTCTTAAAATAATATTCAAGGGAATGATAATGATACAAGAAAAAAAGAGCAATGAAGTCCCTGTAAACTTTTACCACTAAATTGCACCATGTGTATATAGAAATTATAAGATATTTGTGTTATTTTCTTTGATTGGTCCTTAGGTTAGAATTTTAATATTAATATTAAGAAGTTACATTTCATTATATGTTGTGCTACTGCAGGGACGTCACAACCACGTGAAATCTAGGGAACCTATTAAAAGGGGATCTACTCTTGGAAAAAGAACCACATAAATTGTATGCGAAATTTAGTAGTTTTAGGATGAAGTGATCTATGTAATGTTTAAGTTTGTGAAAACCCTTTTGTATAAATTTGGAAGTTTCATTCGTAGATTGAGAACGTAAACCAGGGTTATGTGTGTATATTTCTAAATAAAAAAGAAAAAAATCTTTAGTTATGAAAACAGTAATATGAAATGTTATTGAATGTTTATGTGGACCTTATTTCTACAATGGAATATTATTGTATGGATAATGTTTACTGATGAGAATTAATATTGGTCGTGATTGTATGGGATTATGCATATATATATATATATATATATATTAAAAAAAAATCCGGGTCGTTACAATGACAGATTACGGCTAACCTCTTTTCATCGATCAAATTCAATTGCTCATATCCGACCTTTGCCCATTCCGCTTCATCTAGTTCGAGTCCATCAATACTCTTAGTGATGGGATTTCTACCTCTAAAGGCATTACCGCCTCCATCCCATATACTGAACATATACGGAGTGGCTCTGTTGAGGTCCGAAGCTGCAGATGCGGTATGCATGAAGAGCAAATGGCAACATTTCATGCCAATCCTTATAGGTGACTACCATCTTCTTGACGTTCTTGTTAGCGACTTCTACAGACACCATTCATCTTGGGCCTATAAGGAGAGGAATTTGAATGTTTGATCTTCCATTTAGCACTGAGTTACATTATCAACTTCCCATTGAAGTTTTGGGCATTATTGGTTATAATCTTTTACGGTGGCCCATACCGAGCATATCGGATCCCTTTCAATGAACTTCTTTACCACCTTTTGTGTTACATGAGCAAATGACTCGGCCTCTACCCATTTTGTGAAGTAGTCGATTGCCACGAGAATGAACTCGTGACCATTGCTTGACTTTCGGGTTGATAGGTCCAATCACATCGATCCCCACATCGCAATAGGCCATGGAGATAACAAATTAAATAGAGGGATCGGAGGGGCACTCATTTTGTCCCAGTAGATCGACACTTGTGACATTTGCGGACATAGTCAATGCAATCCTTCTCTAATGTCATCCAAAAGTAACCAGACTCTTTGTATTTTCATTGCCATCATATGTCCACTATCATGGGTCGAGGAGATCCCTTCATGAACTTCTCGCAATGCGTTTCTAGCTTCAACCCCATCTAGGCATCTCAGCAAAGTCCCATCAGATGACCTCTTATACAAAACTTCTCCATCAAGGTAAATATCCATTGCCAGCCTTCTCAAGGTCTTCTTTTCGATGTTGGATGCCCCCATGGGATAAGTCTGATTTTGGATGAAGTTCTTGATATCGTAGTACCAAGGGTTTCTATCTATTTCTCCTTCAACTGAGCAACAATGAGACGGGTTATTTCTGATGTCAATGTGTATTGGCTGTAAGTTTTGCCCGAAGTCTATACTAGCCATAGAAGCTAGTGTAGCCAAGGCATCTGCAAACTGATTTCCTTCCCTTCCTAGATAGGTGAACTCTATTTCCTCAAACTCTTTAGCCAGTTTAGATAGGTACTCTTGGTAGGGTATTAACTTTTCTTCTTTGGTTTGCCATTCCCCTTTTACCTGACAAATAATTAGCATCGAATCTTCGTATACATCTATTTTTTTTACGTTCAACTCCAATACAGTCTCTAAACCAAGAATACAAGCCTCATACTCGGCTGTGTTATTAGTGCACTCGAATTGCAGTTTCGTTGACACTGGGTATTGTTTCTTGTCAAGCGATATTATCACTGCCCTAACTCCGTTACCATATATGTTCACAGCACCATCAAAGTACATAGTCCACCATCCGGGTTTTCCTTCCTCTACTGAAAACACATCCTCGTTAGGAAAATCAAAGTCTAACGGCTCATAATCCTCCATAGCATGGTTTGCCAGGTGATCAGCAATGACACTCCCTTTCACCGCTTTCCTTCTCATATACACTATATCATACTCGGATAGCAGAACTTGCCACCTAGCGATTCGGCTGGATAAGTAGGGCTTTTCACAGATATACTTCAACGGGTCTAATTTAAAAATTAGCCATGTGGTATGATACAACATATACTGTCGCAATCTTTTTGCAACCCACGCTAATGCACAACACAACTTCTCAATCATAGTATACCGAGACTCACACTCCATGAATTTCTTGCTTAAATAATAAATGGCCTTTTCCTTTCTTCCCGATTCATCCTGTTGCCCAAGCACACATCCCATAGTTGTTTCAGTCACTGTTAAGTATAAAATCAATGGCCTTTTTGGTACAGGGGGAACCAGTAGACGTGGTTTAAGCAAGTACTACTTGATTTTCTCAAAAGCTTCTTCACATTCTGCGTTCCAAAAGCCAGGATTCTTCTTTCTTAACAAAAGAAAAATAGGATCACAGGTTGTGGTTAATTGGGATATGAATCGAGCAATGTAATTTAACCTTCCCAAAAATCCCCTTACTTCCTTCTCAGTCTTCGGAGCTGGCATATCCTGAATAGCCTTTACTTTTTCCGGATCTACTTCTATTCCTTTGTCACTCACCACAAATCCTAACAACTTCCCAGACTTCACCCCAAATGAACACTTTGCAGGGTTAAGCCTCAATTTATATTTCCTTAACCTTTCAAATAATTTCTTCAATATTTGGACATGATTCTCTCCTTTTCCCGATTTAGCGATCATGTCATCCACGTATACTTCAATCTCCTTGTGCATCATGTCGTGAAATAAAGTCACCATAGCCCTTTGATAAGTGGCACCAGCATTCTTTAACCCAAATGGCATGACTTTATAGCAGAAAGTCCCCCATGGTGTAACAAATGTCGTCTTCTCTTTATCTTCCTGTGCCATTTTTATTTGATTATAACCTGAGAAACCATCCATAAAAGAATACACGGAGCTACGAGCTGCATTATCAACTAACATGTCTATATGTGGTAAAGGAAAATTATCTTTAGGGCTAGCCCGATTTAAATCCCTAAAGTCCACACAGACTCGAATCTTGCCCTCCTTTTTGGGTACCACTACTATGTTGGACACCCATTGTGGATATTTGACCACCTCTAAGAAACCAGCATTCCATTGCTTTTCAATCTCCGCCTTTACTTTGATCAAAACTTCTAGGTGCGTTCTTCTTAGCTTTTGCTTAATCGGTCTGCATCCCTCCTCCAATGGTAACCTATGGACTACAATATTTGTATCTAGACCGGGCATATCCTCATAAGACCAAGCAAAAACATCTGTATAATCTCGAAGCAGTGCAATCAAGTCTTCTCTTTCCTTTTGCGTGATCAAAGTTCCTACCTTGAGTTCTCTTTGGCTTTCTTCAGTACCCACATTTATGGTTTCAAGTTCCTCTTTAGCGGGTTTCCAAACTTGTTTGTGTTGCTCTAATAATTTTGTGAATTCTTTAATGCTATTTTCATCACCGTCTTCCTCTTCTACAGCTATTATGTGCTCTTTATAATTCGGCCATTCATTCTCAGTGTAAAGTGCAAGTGGTGTTGTGGAAGTTCCGCTTTCAGGGTTCCTGAAAGCGGAAAATGAGTGTAAATGCACCAAATAAAAAAAATAAGAAAAGAGATGAACAAAAATGCATGATCTTCATAAAAATGCAGTTCACAACAAACAAAGATAAAATCCGATTGGCCGGTTAGGCCTTAAAACAAAACAAACCAAAACAAATGTAGAAAACATTGTTCATTACATTCTGAAAACCAATGGAGCTTCTTGGGTTTCCCAATTCTGGAACTTCTCTCCCTTGGCTAACTTCCGAATGCATGCCTGAGCAGTGACTTTCTCTACAGCATAGATGGTCAACTGTGGTAGCTCTTCATCCCTTTTCCCTGACCGAGTCTTCTTAACAATGCTCTGAACTTCCTCCTTTTCCACAATATTTATGCTCATAGATGCCATCTTCTGAAGAAAGCTCTCGTGTCCTGGATCAGGTTGTATGACATATGCTGCCTTTGGGAATGAGACTCTGATCGGAGGAATGACTAAATTCTCTTCTTCAGGCTTCCTTCCCTCGATCCTCGCCATTCTTTTCTCTCTTCTTGCCAAGGCAGCCCGCTGGTAATCCTCTTTTTTAGGTTTATACCCCAGCCCAAATCTTTGTTCTGCAGCCTTCAGCTTTGTTACCCCAACCCATTCGAGTTTCTTCTTTGCTGCTCCAAATCGGGCAGGAACCTTGTTCTTTAAGAGGCTTTTAGCGGCCATTTTAGTGGCCCCTGAGATCCTGGGTTTCCTTATTACGGTATTCTCCGGCACCCACTCGGTATTCACAACTTCAAATGCATGCAAGTTTCCATCCGTACAATCTTCAGCTTCAATAAATGGGACCGCTACATTTTTCATCACGGATATGGCTTCTTCAGCCTTGACAGTAACGAGGACACCATTGGCAATGTACTTCAAACGTTGATGCAGTGAAGAAGTAACAGCTCCGGCAACATGTATCCATGGTCTTCTCAACAACATGCTATAGGAAGGGTGGATGTCCATCACCTGAAGGGTTACCAAGAAAGTTTGGGGACCTACGGCTAGCTCAACTTCGATTGCCCCCAACACTTGCCTCGGCGCACCATCATATGCTCTCGTCGTAATCCCACTTGGATACATGTGAGAAGGATCTACTGGCATCTCTTCCGGCATGTGTCTTGGCAACACATTTAGGGCGGAACCATTATCGATGAGAACTTTAACGATGAGACAATCCTTGCATCTGACTGTGATATACAAAGGCTTATTATTGCCAGTTCCTTCAGTTCCGAGTTCATCTTCAATGAAATACAAATAGTTTGACGCGTGGATCCTCCCTACCAGTTGCTCCATAGTCGTTTGCTCAATATTCTGGGGCACATAGGCCTCGTTCAATACCTTTTGCAAGGCATTTCGATGAGGCTCAGAACTTAGTATTAATGACATGATGGAGATTTTGGCAGGGGTTTTCTTCAACTGATCCACCACACAGTACTCACTATGCTTCATCAATTTCAGGAACTCATTCGTCTCTTCCTCTGTCACCGGTTTATTTACCTCTAACTCGTTTTCAAGACCCACTACCTCTTTACCCTTGATTTTCCTTTGTTTTTCCAGCTCCTCAGGCGTGAAACATCGACCGCTCCGGGTCAAACCACCTATCTCGGTTTGGACAAAAAGAAATTCGACGTTTGGGGTAGCAGCATAATTTCCCGGCATTGCTTTATAGTCCACCTCCTTTGCACATGAAGGCTTATATAGCACCAATCTCGGGAGTCCATTAGGTGTTGATTGGACCCTACACTTCTCTATCCCTGCTATCTCCTCAGGGTTTTCTCTATCCTCAACTCTTAACTCCCCTAGAGTCAACATCCTGGTGACCTTTTGACGAAACTCAATACATTCGTCAATGTGATGCCCTCCTTGTCCATTAGGTGTTGATTGGACCCTACACTTCTCTATCCCTGCTATCTCCTCAGGGTTTTCTCTATCCTCAACTCTTAACTCCCCTAGAGTCAACATCCTGGTGACCTTTTGACGAAACTCAATACATTCGTCAATGTGATGCCCTCCTTGTTCATGGAATGGGCAAAAGTCATTTTCGCCAATGTCATGCTTAGTTGATCCCATCAAATGTCCAGATTGCACCAACATGTCGTATAATCTGGCCATAGTCACCTTGAGAGCCCTTACTTTGTTATCAGTTTCTATTGCATTCACCCCAGTACTTCCCGCAGCATGTTTGGGCAAAGGATTCAGATTCACATTGGGCGGATCCTCAATGGTGATCCATCCGATCTTGATCAATTGCAATACCTTCCTCTTAAACACTGCACAAGTCTCGATACTATGACCCGCATTACCAGCATGGTATTCGCAAATCAGATTAGGGTTGTGCCAGGCAGGGAAAGGTGGCTTCAAAGGGGGTAGTGGTAGGGGAGCAATATGTCCAATGTTTAGTAATTGGGCATATAATTCTTTTAAGGTCATGGGCAAAGGTGGTAGTTCTTCAGTTTGTGGATAGTCTCTTCTTTGGTAGTTATTTTGGCTATTTGCGGGGAATCTTGGGTAAAAAGGTTGGTTTGGAGTGGTGGGTTTAGAAAAGTTGATGTTGGTGGTTTGGGGGGTAGGTGTTTGGTAGCTCTTGTAATTCTTCTCTTTCCCCTTGTACCTTTCTTCCACATTACTCACCTCAACTTCTTTTCTCTTCCCGATGAAACCCCCCTTCTCTACAGGTTCCACAATTCTTCCACTCCAGATTCCCTGCTCAATCCTTTCAGCAATCAGTACCGCATCAAAAAAGTGTTGGGCTGAGCTTCCCATCAGGTGCTCATAGTATGGAGCCTTGAACGTGTTGGCAAACAGGGTCACCATTTCAGACTCTATCAATGGAGGTTGCACATTGACAGCTTGGTCCCTCCATCTTTGAGCATAAGTCCTTACAGACTCTTGAGCTCCTTTCTCCATTGTCATCAAGCTTGTCCTATCAGGAGCAATCTCGAGGTTAAACTTATACTGCTTCAAAAAAGCATCTGCCAAATCAGCCCACTTTCGAATCCTGATGTTGTCCAACCTCATGTACCAGCTAAGGGCTGACCCTGTCAGGCTGTCCTGGAAAAAGTAGATTAACAGTTTATCATCATGTATTACCTCCGCCATCTTGTTATAGTAAGAACGAAGATGGGTTTTCGGGCATTCTATCCCACTATACTTGATGAATTCCGGAACCCTGAACTTCCGTGGTATCACAATGTTTGGCACCAAACACGCTTCAGCTGCCCTGATTGGGTCGGATAGGTCGTTCCCTTCAATTGCTCTTAATCTTTCCTCTAATGCGGACCACTTGTCATATCCCGCATGGCTGAACAACCTAGAATCTTGTGGTTCCTCATCCGTTAAGTCCAATGTAATAGGGATGGGAATGGGCCGAGTGGGTTCAGGTTGTTTCTTTGGTGATCTCGACCCTAGGATATGAGGTGCCTCGGGGCATTGAACCGTCGGTGGTGCTTCCTCCGTCTGAGTTGACGTTCCCTCTCCATCTCTTGTTTTTAATACCCTTCCAAGCATGCTGGTTAAACGTGCCACGTCATTTCAGACAGCTTCGAGGTCCTTCTGGTACGGAGATTCCGGCTCGATCCTTCCTTCATTTTCCATTCTCCTTCTTAACCGGGTGTTGTAGACCTTTGCAGGGGGACCTATGTTTCGTGGTTGAGCTGTGTACATGAATGCATAAGCGAATGGAAGATGTATGTAGTACGATGCATATGCTTGTATGAATGTATATGAAATGCCATGGGTTTCTCTTGTGAACAATTAATGGCCAAACACTTCATAGAACAGGGGTTTCTCATCACGTTGACGTTAGGAGTACTGCATTGCGAGTTATTTACTTAAGTTATATTCACCAAAAGACAGAATTTGCATCAGAGACAAGTAACACCCTTTTTCATTGAATAGATAAGCTTGATACATTTTTTGAAAAACACAAAAAGGACAAGCAAATTAAAATCTTTCTTCCGTCGCATCTTCCCCCAAAGGTAGGAAAGCGAATCCACGGTTCTCAATTGACTCCAAGAAAGCATCGGTTTCAGCTAGATTTTGCCGATAACGGATGATGTCTCTCCCCACATTTCTAGCATTGTTCCTGATGACCCGAGCGTGCGCAGCAGCTTCATCCATTTGCTTGTCCATCTTGGACATTTTTTCAATAAGCAGCAAGTTCGTTCTGTTTAACGAAGTATTATTAGCATCAATCTGATCCTTGTGCTTTTCTATCAATGCTAATTTTTCACCTTGATGCTTTATCTTTACCCTCTCTTTGTCGAGCTTCATCTTTAGAGTTCTTATCTCGTCTTCTTTAATCACTAACTCTACTTCACCAACTTCATTCTTCATAAGCTCCGCCGAATGACTTTCCGACATTACATATTTCTTATACAATTCTTCATACTTTTCAATTCTGTCCATCAACTCGCACTGAACCTCTGCAAACTTCTCTTGGTAATATTCTATACTGTCTTGGCATTCATTATGTTCAGTCTTCAATGTGCTGAGCTCAGAGCAACTTTGCACCCATTTCTGATTCATCTCCGCTAATTCTTTTTCAATTCCCAATCTAGCATTTTCTTCCTCGACTATCTTCAACTCGAGCTTGGCTAATCTCGTATCCCTAGATTGTAGTTGTTCATCTAGAAATGCTCTCCTTCTGTCACCTTCCCACACCATTTCTTCCATCATCATCTTGTCCCTTCTGGTCTTGTTCAGTTCCATCTGAAGTTTTTCAATTTGTCTCCTCAATTCTTCTTCATTGTCAACCCTTTTCCTTTTAACGGACTCTTCGGTTTGTGGTGACTTCACTTCTCCATTGGTCGAGTCGAGGCAACTGAAACTCTCCATTTTGTATACCCTTCACTTGTACTAGGATTCTCCAAACCTTTTATTTCTACCAAAACCGGATGCTTCAGTCTTGTTTGATAGCTCTCGTGACTTCTTGCGTAATGAATCTTTGAACAAACCAAAAACTGAGCAACCCCTTTTGTCTTTGGAACGAACCGCTTGCCCCCATGTTGCCTTACCACGAGAGTTGGAGCATAACTTACATAACCGGTGATCCCTACCAATGGAACCCAACATTCGTTGCCTACGACTCATTAGAACATCCATTGCCTTGATCCATGGAGCCTTCCATTTGAAACCACCCCTTGGTAAGATTTCTAGTTTTTCTAACCAACCTTGGTTATCTAGATTTCCCCATTCGTCTTTTACCACTATTTCCAAAGGTTTTTGGCTAAACCACCAAAAATTATTGAAAATTGGTCTTTTGTCTCAATATGGTGACCATCCGGATATACAACAATTGTGTGCAACACCTCATTACCCCTTTTCCGGCTTTCAGGCAATGATTAAGCGTGATAATGGTCTCGGCTAGAATAGCGACTCATTGGATTGATCCGAGTATTTTCAGTATTCCACATAAGTAGCAGCGAGCTTCCAAACTTATTATGCCTATTTGGCTTGGAAATAGTACAAGGCCAAATATGCCCAAGGCAATAAGTCTCTCTTGCTAGACCGGACTTCCCTTCTAGTTCACACTCTAGCATCCTCCATTTCAAACCAGCAGCATTTCTCTCAAAAAACCTTTCCAAACCCATACTCCTCCATTGTGGGACATAGATCTATATTCTCAAAATAAAATCGTCGATAGTCTGGATCCCAGAAATGAACTAAGGCTCGTATTGCTGGGCTTAGAACCTCTACTTTTGCAATCTCCATTAAACGTCTATACTTTCCAAAGAACGCCTCTTTGTCCACGTTCTGGAAATGGGTCATCAGCTTGCTCACCTCATTTAGGGTACAATTCAGATTCGTGATTGGTGATAGAACCTCAGCACTACTCTTAATACAGTCTCCTTCGGTCAATTGTGATGACTCTGAAATTTTCCCATATTCCATGATAGACAGTCTAGTAGTGATGGCCATTTTGTTCACAAGATCTGTAAAGCGAAAATGTTTGTTTAGGTTTATATCATATGAAATGTATTACGGAGCATACACCCTAACGATAGGTTCTAGTTCTTTTATGTGAGACATGGGGTAGGCTTACTATTTGGGCTCTAAAGAGGGTCTCTCGTTGTCCCAGTGATCACCTTCGTAAAGGCAATATGGGGTCTTAGCAGATAATGGGATGGTACGTATACCAATCACTATCATCTAAGCTCTCAGCAAAGAGTTGGGGTTTACACAAACTTCAACCTTGACTCAAGTCATAGGTAAGCTGCTAGTCCCCCACGTAATTTAAAGTTTAGTGTGTGCTCTCAAAATAAATAAAAAGTGATGCATGATGAGGCATATTATGATGACAGGATGAAAAGATGCATGCTAAAGCTTGTAAACAAATAAATAATTCATGGCAACGTGAGAATAAATGAATAAATAAACACACAAATAATTAGCATATCATAAACAAACAAACTTATCAAGCCTAGTCCAAAGTCCCCAGTGGAGTCGCCATTCTGTCGCACCCCAAAAATGGCTGGGAGCGGCGCTCGTGGCAACTGGTCCCCATGAGCGGGGGAGATTATTAAATGTCGGGGGGATTATCTATTTTTATAAAAAGGGAGTCGCCACCTAGTATTATGGTTACTAGGAAACCTATGACTGGTCTTTTAGAGATTCAAAGACAAGGGACTAATTGTGTAAAGGGAAAGTTTTAACACCCTAGTGCGCCCCACTTAAGGTAAGTTGCTTGGTGTTTTTTGTTTGACTTATGATTGCTATGATATTAAAAATATTTACATATTGACAATATATCATTCACGCTGAATATTCTGGATAGAATTTAAAAATGATATGAATCACCGAAAAGTTTTTATATTTTTTGAATATTGGCCAATACCCTTTGGATTTTACAAACATGTTGTAAAATCTCAAAATGCAAGAAATGATTTTTCCTTTTGCAAAATCCATGCTAAAACTCTTTTTTTAAAACCCAAGATAATATATATTTTTTTTTGAGAAAACAATTTTAAAATATGCTAGTGTATTGGCCTTATGCAAAAAAAATAACACAGTTTTAAGAATTTTTGTATATAAAAAAACATTTTTTTCATTTTTTTATTTTTATATATATTTTTTATATTTTTTTATTATTTTATTACATAATTATTATATTATTATTTTCGGGTGGGCTCACTGCCACTTCACCCTTTATTAATCTGGGCTACCAACTCAACTAGTCTCAGTCAGGTGACACTCAACCTTTTATGGCGAGTGCAGGTCGTGGCCCGGACTCATTCACGTGTCCGGGCCGTGGCCTGAGACGATCCTACGGTCCGGGCCTCGGCCCGGTATAATCTCGCGGGCCTAGGCCGGGCATTGTGCCCGACCCGACCCGGTTACTACAGTAACTGGGATTTTTCGCAGCGGAGAAGAAGATAAACAGTAAAAAAAAACCAGGATTTTCAAGTACAGCGAATGGGAATTCTGTTGATACCTTATTGTAGAGGACGTTGGTGTGGTGCTTCCTGTCGTGGTGGAATCGGGAATGGTGGCCTGAGGTCGCCGGAAAATGGAGCTGGAAGGTGGCGGGTTGTTCTTACGTGTGGGAGTGTTGGT
>CM063604.1:18980515-19034845 GCA_032356905.1 Salix exigua
AAGAGGATGTTCAATCGACAAACTTACCATATAAACCAACTTGAGAGGAGTTTGAGAAAGAAAGAAAAAAGTTTGAGGGATCATATTTGCATGGGCTAGGAGTATTACGGGTAACTATTTGAGGTCTTGGTAGCCGAGAAAAAAAAGTCATTTATGGTTGAGGTAAGAGTAATTTCTTCGTCTTTAATTATATATATATGTTCACAACTTATTTTATTTATGCAACTTAAATGTCATGATTTTAAGAAACAAAAGCTAACGGGTCCTCTCAATTGCTATAATTATTCAACGTGTCGGCATTAAAAATATTATTGTTTTATCAACTTTGAATATTGCAAGGGGTTGATGTAAAATAAGTGTTGGAAATTTGATACATAAATGATATGGTCAAAGATCAAGGAACCGAGAAAAAATATTTCCAAAATCCAAAAACAAAAATGAGAAACTCTATCATACATATAATAAATTTAAACCACTAATATGAATGAACTCATGCTTGGAAGCTTGAGTTTCAATGGGGTATTGGAGGTTTAAGATGAGAGGAGTTTCAATGGGCTTGCTTTGATGGTCTGTGAATCAAATAATATATAGGAAGTGAATGAATCTTACATCCTTAAGATGCATTCAAACTCAATGAGTTCCTTTTCAAGATTCATCACAAACATTTGACCCCACATTGGCTTTAAGTCCACTAAGCTTTAAATGATTCAAGAAAAATGGTGTTCATGAGTCTCCATTTTCATAGACCCTTGGAGAAGTTTTTGAAAGTCATACACGGCATTGAATACGTTCAATTTTCAAAGTCAAGAAGATGGCTGAGACAATTTTCAAAGTCAGCTGATTTAAACAGGGCCAAAAACATTGACAAGTGAAGAAAACATTTTTTCCCTCGGTAAGGCTGACATTAAATTTTCCCCTCAGGAAACTAAAGTCTAAAAAAACAAAATTTTCATCTAATATGATTGTTGTACATGGGCACGTGGTGTCAAGGGGGAGGGAAACGCCACTAGTTATTTATTTAGGATCATTAGGATCTTATCAGAAATTCCAAAAATAAAAGACCGGTTGTGATTATGGAAGGAATTAGAACTCATAGCGCATCGTATTTTAAGTAAGTTGTTTTATGTGGTTTAGATATGGTTTAAAGGTCTTGATGGGTTCTTAGCCGATGATCCATCTAGCTAGTCTGCGGGATTGTGGTTGTACTGATGGAGAGGGTTAGCTCGCTGGTTTGATATGAGACACAAAATGTTCAAGTGCCTGTTTTGGAAATAAGAGATTTAAGAGAATGATTGGACCAGACTTCTCAAAAAATAAAATAAAACTCCTATCAATCAAATCCATTGGTATTTGTGTTTTCTCTACTCGTTTTTATTATTAGATTTAAGAGGATGTTTCAATCGACAAACTTACCATACTTGCTATAAACCAACTTGCGAGGTGTTTGAGAGAAAAAAAGAAGTTTGAGGGATCATAATTGCATGCGCTAGGAGTATTACTGGCAAGTATATTGGTAACAATTTGAGGTCTTGGTAGCCGAGAAAAAAAAGTCATTTATGGTTGAGGTAAGAGTAATTTCTTCGTCTTTAATTATATATATATGCTCCTTTATATATATACTAGACAATGTCCTCAGCTTACATGCAGTGCACAATTTTTTTCAATCTAAAAAATATTAATTGTGTGGATTTTTTTATTGTAATATAAATTTAGCTAAAATAATAAATCTGTGTAAAAATAAGTGAAGGGAAAAGGAAGCATTATTAATTTTAAAATGACTACTAATTTAAATTCAAAACTTAGGAATGAACCGATAAAAACAAATCCCAACAAAAACGTAAAAAAACTAAAAGTATAGATGTATAAATACTGAATAAAAATATATATTGTATAAGATTTTTTAAAAACTAAATGAATTAATATAATAAACCCTCGAATAATCAAATTAAAACTAAAACAAAAGATGAATACATAAAGAAGAAAAAAGAGAAGCAAAACACAAAATAAATGAACAAAGAGAAAATGAGCAATATTAATAAAAAGAAATTCAAATAATTAAATTGCCCGAAAAATTATTACAAAAAGCATAATATTTGTATAAAAACAATAAAAAATCAATTAATAAAAATACAAAATAAACATTAAAAAAATGAATTAATAACAAATAAAAATTAAAAGAATAAGGACCGAAATGAAAAATAAAATATATTAAATTAATTCCAATTGAAGGATAAAATTAAAAAAATGATTGGAGGACCAAAAATAAATAATGATACTTACTGTAATTTTAAAAAAATTAGAAGAAGAGGGACTGAAATCAAACTTTGTATATATTAGCAATTTCAATTGGAGGACCAAATCAAAGAAATCAAAACATCTGCACTGAATAATTGAAGGAATAAAAATAAATACAAAATCAAAAGTATAAGAACCGAAATAAAACTTTCTTATATAATCAGCTTTAATTGAAGGGCACAATTGAAAACAATAAAACTTTAATTGGAATAAATCAGTAATAAAAGCGAAATAAAAACCTCGGGGACCAAATGGAACTTCACACCAACATCGTGGACCTTATCTCGAATTTGGGGCAGCAGAAGAGAGAAAAGGGACGACCGAGAGAAAACCGTCCGTCGTGGCTTAACCGGTCATCGAGGCGGAACGCGCCGAGACGGAGGATAGAGGACCTCTCGGCGCATCCTCCGGAACGTGGAAGTCAATTTTGGACGGCGGGACGACGAAGAAGGCGCCGACAAAGAGGCGCGCAGAGAGGGAACCTACGCTGGCGCGGCCGAACACACGCTAGCCGTCATGCAGCAAAAATAATAAAATAATGGGTGAATTACCAGATCGCCCCTAACCCCACATGTAATTACGAAAATACCGATGGGAAAGGACGACCTGCCCCGGTTCCTGTGCGCTATTTTGTCCTCTTCCGGCCCTTTTCGTCATGCGCATTGTGCTAAAAAGTGAGAAAACCCGAGAGAGCCCCCATAGCTGTGCACTATTTTGTCTTGTTTGGGGCCTTTAATCGGTAGTGCAATCGTTCACGAGCAGAAAAAATAAAAAAAGATAGACATATACCCGCAATGCACCGGAACAAATTGCGAGTCCACAGTGCACCTGAGTCACGGGCTACAGTAAAATCATGCACAAGAATTTCACCACGAATATTGGTAAATGAGAATTGTCTTATCAAATTCGAATATTGGATACATATGCAAGTGGTTGATGTCATAATAAATGTTGAGAAGAATATTCCACCACGACTGTTCCTTCACAAATCCAGAATGAAACGTATACCATAATGAAATGTCATGATTTTAAGAAACAAAAGCTAACGGGTCCTCTCAATTGCTATAATTATTCAACGTGTCGGCATTAAAAATATTATTGTTTTATCAACTTTGAATATTGCAAGGGGTTGATGTAAAATAAGTGTTGGAAATTTGATACATAAATGATATGGTCAAAGATCAAGGAACCGAGAAAAAATATTTCCAAAATCCAAAAACAAAAATGAGAAACTCTATCATACATCTAATAAATTTAAGACATCAAAACAGTAAAAAAGATTGAGTATAAAATTGACTAAAGATATTTAAAAGACTGATTGGAATGAAAATCAAAAGAATTGATTTTTTATTTTAATGAATAAAGAAAATAATTTTTTTTTAATATTTGTAAAATTTAATAATTAATTTATTGAATCCATGAGAATTTGATCAATATCTCAATAATTCATAACTCTTAAGAATTAATTGTAAGAATAATGATATAAATATTGAACCTACAAGTAGGTTAATATTTAATATCTAGAACTAACCAAAAACTTCACGGAATTAATATGAGTTTTCACTAATTTTTAATTGAAATGTTTTTTAACCATAACACATAACATGAGTGGTGGGAAATCCATTCGTCTTCTATTAAAAAACATTTTGTTTTTGTTTTTTATGTCTCCTACTACTCCTTTTTATATGCATAGGCAATTTGGGATGCCCCAGACCGAAATACACAACAAATCTCGTGGTCTCCTGGTATCTACAAAATGTTTGTATGAAGATATCAATAACAAACCATGCATTAAAGCATGTCGACTTCTAAAAATATGAAATATAAATACAAAATTAACTTTTTTTTGTTTCCTTTTAGATATTGATAGCATAGCCGTGGAAATGAGAAACAAAAGCTAATTGGTCCTCTCAATTGTTATAATTAATTGTCACAATGAGAAAACATTATTTCTTATTAGAAATTCACAAAAATACAATTAATGGGAGAGAGGTTTGATTTGTTCGCTGTGGAATTTACCACTCCTTAATTTATGAGTTGGAAATTCATGAACACGCCTTTCTTGACTTGGAAAAAGTGTAGTTGTTGCCTTGTGAGCACGCAACACTGTGACCATGAGAGTCGCTGTGGAATTTACAGTTCCTTAATTAATTTAAGAGATGGAAAATGAATGCGGGATGAGAGGTAGGTATACTTCATGAGCACGCGTTTCTTGACATGGAAAATGGATAGGAGGGATTACCTTTTGTTGAGTCCACGAAATCAAAACGAGGAGCAAGTAAAATGATTGGACCAGACTTCTCGGAAAATATCAAATTCATTGATAAATGAGAATTGTCTTGTCAGCTTCAAATATTGCGTGCATATGCAAGTGGTTGATGTCCAAATAAATTCCTTCACAAATACAGAATCAACATTAAGCATCATAGTCGTGGGATGTAAAACAAGGAAAAACTTGCAAAATGGCGAAGCGTCCTATCAAAGTCACCTCGATTGTAAGTGAATGTTCTGAGATATCAACAATTTTTGCTCTGAAGACGTCCACTAACCATATGATCTGAAGTTCGAATCAAATAAAAAGAGATCAGCTACCTGAAAGCACGGTGACTAATAAAATAAATGATCTTTGAACTGTAACACAATGGAGAACGACATTCTCAAAGAAAACTAGTTAATTCAATTGCTTAGCTTGATTACAATGGAGTAGCCATCAAAGGAATAATACATCAAACAGAATTTGAATAATGTACAATTTGTTTCCAAAGCTAAAACTAGTTACCAGATTATTACCTCAGCTCGAGTACTTGGATCAGCATTGAGTTTTATGAGCATCAGTTCACGTTCATGTTCTATGTTGGAAAATAATATAAATCATATTCGAGACCTCACTTACAAGCTTAAGCTTTTAGGTGATATGGTTCCTTTACATTGTATCATAACCTTATTGACCCAGCGGTCAAGAGTTTTAATCTTACCATTCTCATTATATTTGATAAAAATCAAGCACATGGTATTGTGGATCAGTGTGCAAGTTTCAAGCCCAAAGAACTTTCACTTTAGGGGCCGTGTTAGAAAATAATATAAATCATATTCTGAGGCCTCACCTAACAGCTTAAATTTTTAGGTGAAATGGTTCCTTTACATTCTCCCGGAGATATCTTCCACCTGATAAATCCAATCATAATTATTGGGAGAGAGGTTTGATTTGTTCGCTGTGGAATTTACAATTCCTTAATTCAAGAGTTGGAAAACGAATGCTGGATGATTGGTAGGTATACTTCATGACCACGCCTTTCTTTGGGGAAGTGAGAACTGAGAAGAGAAGAAAAGATTACAACGATGTGACTTTGGGGAAGTGAGAAAGTGAGAACTGAGAAGAGAAGAAATGGCTTTGTATTATATTGAGACTAGCTTGGCATGGAGCTGTTTATATTGTTTGGAGAAAAGGAATTCCAGAATATTCAACTATGGGAGTTCATTCCTGTTATGCATTGAGACTTGCTGTACCTTCTCAGGTTATGCATTGAGTTGAGTTGAGACTACACAATGACCAAATTGCTTTTCGCGGCTAAAAACGATCCTTCTTTGAGTGGATTACGTTGCTGATGGAAGTTCACTTAGTTTCGCTTGTTTCCTGTTCATGAGACCCTGCTTGATTGCTTTCAGATGGCTAATAGAATTTAACCTCAGAAAATAGAGCTTCTAGAATCTCCTTGCACAATTTCAGCTTGATGATCGAAAATTATAATTGTTAACATGTGCTAGGGGAAAATCTCTTGCACTATAATGTTTATTTTTGCATGCATATATAAATATTAATTTTTGCATAACATTTAATTACATTACAGGTTACTTGAACAAACCAGGCCCTTAGACAGGTTTCAGGGACACTACTGATGCAAATAAGCAAGCTACAATATTTAGACTCCATTCCTGATTTCCTGTATTCACTCGAAGTCGTCTATACACTACGTACAGGGCAAGAACCTTCTCGTAGGATAGCTATCCATGCCTACCAAGAAAATTGGCCTTAGTTCGATTCAATTCAGCTACAGCACTGCTAATTTCCATTCTCTCTCGTGCAACATTTTCGGAGCAAAACACTCCTATCTCGCAAATTGAAATCAAACACTCCACGATTTGATCAGCCTGGTCAACTTCTATCATAAGTTTTGGGTCCGCGACATCAACTACGCGGTCAGGTAACGCCATTTTAACATAACTGTGAAGTTCTAGTCCGTCTTTAAACATGCTATCTGTAGGTCTCTTCCCAGTAATCATCTCCAGCAGTAGGATGCCATAGCTGTATACATCCCCGAAAGTTGACACCTCGCTTCCGACGCCATACTCTGCAGTCAGTTTGTTTGAATGGTTAATTAATAAGAGGTGTTTATGACCTTGGAGAAAAAAGAAAAGTTCTAGTGTTGTATGTTACCTGGAGAAGCATAGCCGACGGTGCCTTTCAATCCAACAGAGCTTTCCTGACCTGAAGATGCTTCAGAAAGGAACTTTAACAACCCAAAGTCCCCAACATGAGCAGTCATATCTCCATCGAGAAGAACATTGCTAGGCTTGAGGTCACAGTGTGCAATAGGCGTTTCGCATTGGTTGTGCAAGTAGTCGAGCGCATTAGCCACATCAATTGCAATGTTTAACCTCTGAATGAGATTAAGATTTTTTGGCTGATACACTTCCTGATCCAATGAATGGATTGGATGCAACCATTCTTCTAGACTTCCATTCATCATGAACTCATAAACAAGAGCTTTGAAGTCATTACCTTGAAAATCAACGCCAGCATATCCACATAACACTTTGACAAGATTTCGGTGTCTGATCCTTAACAAGGATGCACATTCTCTCATGAAGCTTTTGGGAGCTCCTTGTTGTAGCAAGTTGAATACTTTCACAGCAACAATCACTCCATCAAATGCGAATACTCCTTTATACACAGACCCAAAACTACCAGCACCGATTAAATTGTCAGAAGAGAATCCATTAGTTGCTTGAAGTATGTCTTTGTAGGCTACTCTTGGGAATGGCACTCCACATAACAGCTCTGAAGTGGCCTCATCATTTTTTATTTTTCTCGATGATTTTTTCCAGCGGAAAAAAAATAAAATAGATGTGATGAAGAGTAATCCAAAAAAGCCACAAGGAATTGCGACTATCAATGCCAACTTGGTGGAAGATTCTAGCTTTGTTGAATTGGATCTGCATGTGGGCAGATTCAATTGATGTATTCCTCCACAAAGATTCTTGTTCCATGCAATTGAAACAGCACTTGTGTTCTCAAAGACACCGTGCATGGGCACCTCACCTTCAAGGTCATTAAATGACAGGTCCAATCTCTGCAACAACTTGAAGTCTCCTAAAAACTTGGGAATTTGGCCAGTCAATTTGTTGTGAGAGAGATTAAGATCTTGAAGTGCTCTCAAAGATCTCAAAGACTCGGAAATGGGGCCTTGAAAGAAGTTCCCATCCAAATGCAAATATTCCAAACTCTTGCAACTGCCAAGACTTGCGGGGATTTCTCCTGATAGTCTGTTTTTGGAGATGTCCATGTATCTAAGAGTCACTAACTTACCCACTTCAGAGGGAAGGGAACCAGTCAGGACCGCTGAGATTGTTTTGGGAGAGACCCAAGACCAACAATTTGCTGCAGTTTCCAAGGCTTGGAGGGATGCTTCCCTGAAGATTATTTTCATCAAAATTAATTTGCGTCATCGAGGTGATGTTCCCTAAAGAAGAAGGGATGCTCCCTGATAATTTGTTATCATTAAGATACAAATTAAGTAAATTGTGTAATCTACCAATAGATATTGGTATGCTGCCAGTCAAATGATTTCTCTCTAAACCCAAACCCTGCAGGCTTATGAGATTTCCAATGCCATCAGGAATGCCTCCTCGGATTTGATTGCTTCCGAAAGTCATGTGCTTGAGCTTTGTTGAGAAGTTGCTAATTATATCAGGCAGCACCCCTCTAAAATTGTTGTTATTTATAGCCAACTCTTCCAAATTGCTGCTGTTTGAGAGGGTGTAGAGAAAGGATAAGTCATCATCCTCACCATTTCCAAGCCCATTCTCTTGTATTGAAAGAACTCTTAGGTTAGGCATGCTTGCTAAAGTGGGAACTTTTCCGGTGAATTCATTGTCTGAAAGATAAATCTCAGTAAGTCTTGTGGCATTTGAGAGCGTTGCTGGAATTAGCCCGCTTAATCGATTGACGTCAATGCCAAGATATTGGAGATTTGGAAGAGTTAAGCCTATATTTGGAGGAAGTGTACCATGAAATTGGTTACGAGGCAAAGATAAACTAATGAGAGAAGAAATATTGTAAAGGGAGAGAGGGATTGTACCACTCAGATTATTTGAGCCTAGTGAAAAGAAGTTTAACGTTACCAGTTTCCCGATACTACTGGGAATACCCCTTGTAAATTATTGGTTGTTCCATCAATTTTAATTATAGATGAAAGATTTGCGAAAGAGAGTGGAATCATTCCATCTATATGATTGTTTCCAAAACTAAATACCTGCAGCTTTGGTAATGATCCAAGTCCTTCGGGAAGGTTGCCGGTAAGATTGTTTCCCTCTAAATTGAGGTTCAGAAGGTTCGAGCAATGAGAGATGTTAGCTGGGATCTCACCACTGAACGAGTTGTTCCCAAGGATCAATGTCTGTAGCCGAACCAAGCGACCTAGTTCCTGGGGATAGCATCGGTGAAACTGTTGTTTTCCAAGTTTAGTAGCCTGAGAAAAGTCAAGTTCCCAATGTAGGGAGATAGGCTGCCCACCAGTTGGCTGGAGTGTAGGTCAAGCTCTGTGACTCTTTGACCCTGTCTCTCACATTTCACTCCTAACCACTGGCAGAAGTGTAAAGATTCATTCCACGAGCTTAGTTTTGTAGGGGGTTTGAAATTTGAGCCTTGAAAGCTAGTAGAGAGAGTTTGTCTATCTCACTTCCTCCTCTAGCTAATGAGAAGGAGGAGTGTTGAGTTATTTGAAACAAAAGAAACCACAATATGAATGAACTCATGCTTAGAAGCTTGAGTTTCAATGGGGTCTTGGAGGTTTAAGTTGAGATGAGTTTCAATGGGCTAGCTTTGATGGTCTGTGAATCAAATAATATATAGGAAGTGAATGAATCTTACATCCTTAAGATGCATTCAAACTCAATGAGTTCCTTTTCAAGATTCATCACAAACATTTGACCCCACATTGGCTTTAAGTCCACTAAGCTTTAAATGATTCAAGAAAAATGGTGTTCAATTTTATAACCCGTTGGAGAAGTTTTTGAACGTCAAACACAGCATTGAATTCGTACAATTTGAGAGAGGTTTGATTTGTTCGCTGTGGAATTTACAATTTAAGAGTTGGAAAACGAATGCTGGATGATTGGTACACTTCATGAACTCGCCTTTCTTGACTTGGAAAATGAACAACGGTTGCAGGAGGGAGTACCTTCTGAGCACGCAACAAGTAAAATGAAACTCAGATCAATCAAATCCATTGGTATTTGTGTTTTCTCTACTCCTTTTTATTATTAGATTTAAGAGGATGTTCCAATCGACAAACTTACCATACTTGCTATAAGCCAACTTGCGAGGAGTTTGAGAAGAAAAAAAGGTTCGAGGGATCATAATTGCATGGGCTAGGAGTATTACTGGCAAGTATATTGGTAACAATTTGAGGTCATGGTAGCCGAGAAAAAAGTCATTCATGGTTAAGGTAAAAAAAAATTCGTCTTTAATTATATATATATATATATATATATATATGTTTACAACTTATTTTATTTATGCAACTTAAATGTCTGTTTGAGAGTTTAGTTGATGTTGTTTTTAAAATAATTTTCGTTTACAAATACATTAAAATGTTGTTTTTTTATTTTTTAAATCATTTTTAACATCAACATATGAAAGCGATCTAAAACCACAAAAATATAATTTAAAATAAAGAATTCAATATGTTCTAAAACAGGTTGCGGAATTGTATATCTTTGAATAGGGATCACCCGAAATTCAAGGGCAACCGAATTTCGGCATCCGAGTCGTCGACGTCGAATAACGCGAAACTCACCCGGTCGATGTGTTTAGTCGTTTATGACGTAAATCGATGAATCGACCTCGACCCAATTTTGGCCAAATTCCATCGTTCCGACCCCGAAATCGGCGGTTTTGCTATTTTAGGAAAGTTTTGTTTTTGCAATAACTTTTTAATTAGAAGTCCTAATTGACTTTGGTCAATTGGTACTCTCTCAGAATTCTTAGCTCTTTCATATTATGTATTTATCTCAAATTTGCCATTTATGGCAAATTTATTGTTTTATGTCTTTTCCTATTCTGTATTGAGTTAGGCTAGGGTTTTATCTTTAAGTACCCATTTGTAACCCTGCAGCCACCTCACTTTTCATTTCTAAGAATAGAAACCTTGAGTTTGTTTGAGATTTAATCTCGTTTCTTTGATTTTACGGAATATTGACGTTGATCGTATTCCCGCGTGTTTCTCTGCTGCGTCACAATCAACTCATAAAAAAATGATGAAGATATGAAGTACATGTAGTTGAATAATATACCTGCAAAGCATGTGGTAAGAAAACTAGTTTAAAATAATAATAATAATATACATGCAACTCATGATTTGATCACTGTGGAATTTATGGTTCCTTAATTAATTAAGGATATGGAAAATGAATGCTAGATGATATGCAGGAATACTTCATGAACACGCGTTTCTTGACTTGGAAAATGAATAGGAAGGATTACCTTGTGAGCACGCAGCACTGAAATCACAGGTAAAATGATTGGACCAGACTTCTCAAAACATATCAAATCCATTGGTAAATGAGAATTGTCTTGTCAACTTTGAATATTGCATGCATATGCAAGTGGTTGATGTCAAAATAAATGTTGAGAAGAATATTCCACCGTGAATTTTCCTTCACAAATCCAGGATGAAATTTATACCATAATTAAATGTCATGACTTTAAGAAACAAAAGCTAACGGGTCCTCTCAATTGTTATAATTATTCAACGCGTTGGCATTAATTGTCACAACGAAAACATTATTGCCTTATCAACTTTGAATATTGCAAGGGATTGATGTAAAATAAGTGTTGGAAATTTGATACATGAATGATATGGTCACGAGATCCAGCGACCGAGAAAAATATTTCCAAAATCCAAACACAGAAATGAGAAACTCTATCATACATTTAATAAATTTAAGACATCAAAACAGTAAAAAAGATTGAGTATAAAATTGACTAAAGATATTTAAAAGACTGATTGGAATGAAAATCAAAAGAATTGATTTTTTATTTTAATGAATAAAGAAAATAATTTTTTTTTAATATTTGTAAAATTTAATAATTAATTTATTGAATCCATGAGAATTTGATCAATATCTCAATAATTCATAACTCTTAAGAATTAATTGTAAGAATAATGATATAAATATTGAACCTACAAGTAGGTTAATATTTAATATCTAGAACTAACCAAAAACTTCACGGAATTAATATGAGTTTTCACTAATTTTTAATTGAAATGTTTTTTAACCATAACACATAACATGAGTGGTGGGAAATCCATTCGTCTTCTATTAAAAAACATTTTGTTTTTGTTTTTTATGTCTCCTACTACTCCTTTTTATATGCATAGGCAATTTGGGATGCCCCAGACCGAAATACACAACAAATCTCGTGGTCTCCTGGTATCTACAAAATGTTTGTATGAAGATATCAATAACAAACCATGCATTAAAGCATGTCGACTTCTAAAAATATGAAATATAAATACAAAATTAACTTTTTTTTGTTTCCTTTTAGATATTGATAGCATAGCCGTGGAAATGAGAAACAAAAGCTAATTGGTCCTCTCAATTGTTATAATTAATTGTCACAATGAGAAAACATTATTTCTTATTAGAAATTCACAAAAATACAATTAATGGGAGAGATGTTTGATTTGTTCGCTTTGGAATTTACAACTCCTTAATTTATGAGTGGAAAATGGATGCTGGACGATAGGTATACTTCATGAACACGCCTTTCTTGACTTGGAAAATGAATAGTGGTTGCCTTGTAAGCACGCAGCACTGTGACCATGAGAGGTTTGATTTGCTCGTTGTGGAATTTACAGTTCCTTAATTAATTTTAGAGATGGAAAATGAATGATGGATGAGAGGTAGGTATACTTTATGAGCATGCGTTTCTTGACTTGGAAAATGGATAGGAGGGATTACCTTTTGTTGAGTCCACAAAATCAAAACGAGGAGCAAGTAAAATGATTGGACCAGACTTCTCAAAACATATCAAATCCATTGGTAAATGAGAATTGTCTTGTCAACTTTGAATATTGCATGCATATGCAAGTGGTTGATGTCAAAATAAATTCCTTCACAAATACAGAATCAACATTAAGCATCATAGTCGTGGGATGTAAAACAAGGAAAAACTTGCAAAATGGCGAAGCGTCCTATCAAAGTCACCTCGATTGTAAGTGAATGTTCTGAGATATCAACAATTTTTGCTCTGAAGACGTCCACTAACCATATGATCTGAAGTTCGAATCAAATAAAAAGAGATCAGCTACCTGAAAGCACGGTGACTAATAAAATAAATGATCTTTGAACTGTAACACAATGGAGAACGACATTCTCAAAGAAAACTAGTTAATTCAATTGCTTAGCTTGATTACAATGGAGTAGCCATCAAAGGAATAATACATCAAACAGAATTTGAATAATGTACAATTTGTTTCCAAAGCTAAAACTAGTTACCAGATTATTACCTCAGCTCGAGTACTTGGATCAGCATTGAGTTTTATGAGCATCAGTTCACGTTCATGTTCTATGTTGGAAAATAATATAAATCATATTCCGAGACCTCACCTATAAGCTTACGCTTTTAGGTGAGATGATTTCTTAACATGGTATCAAAGTCTTGTTGACCCAACGGTCACGGGTTCGAATCTCACCACTTCCATTCTATTTGATAAAAAAATGAAGCACAAGGTGATGTGGGCCCGTGCAAGTTTCAAGCCCAAAGAGTTTTCACTTGAGGGTGTGTATTAGAAAATAATGTAATCATATTCCGGAGCCTCACCTATAAGCTTAAACTTTTAAGTGATATGGTTCCTTAACATTCTCCCTGGAGATATCTTCCACCGATAAATCCAATCATAATTATTGGGAGAGAGGTTTGATTTGTTCACTGTGGAATTTGCAAATTTAAGAGCTGGGAAATGAATGCTGGATGCTAGGTACACTTTATGAAAACGCGTTTCTTGACTTGGAAATTGAATAATGGTTGCAGGAGGGATTACCTTCTGAGCACTCAACATCGTGACCATTTTAGGGGTGTTTGACATTGCGTTTTAAAAATGTTTTTGAAAATAAAATTTAAAACAATATTTTTATTTTAAATTAATTTTTTTGCTGCTCTTAGATCATTTTGATGTGCTGATGTCAAAAATGATTTTTAAAAATAAAAAAAATTATTTTGATGCATTTCTAAATAAAAGACACTTTTAAAACAACAACAACCAAACTTCCAAGCAGTCACTTTCAGTCGTTTTCCGTAGTCCATGAAATCAAAACAACAAAGAAGTAAAATGATTGGACGAGGCTTCTATAAAAGAAGCTCAGATCAATAAAATAAGAGGATGTTCCAATCAACAACCATACCATGCTTGTTGTCGTGATATTGCTTTTTTGCGCTTTGCGCCCCACCATCCCCGAAGGAGAGACAACACGCGGTGAAAGGGGGTGTTTTATAGTCATCAAGTCATGACTATAAATCTTTAGGAGTCGCCACCTAGTATGAAGGTTATTAGAACACCTATTGGTCTGTGAGAGTCTTGATAAGGAGACTTGTTATGCAAGGGAACACACATCACCCCAGTGTACCCTATCTAAGGCAAGTTGCATTGCTGTTTGATTGTTTTTCTAAGTCAATTTTTATTCATTGGTCTTTTCTAATGTTCGACGTAGATCTCTCTTTGTGAAAGAATCTCTAACTCATTGCGAGTTAAAAGACTAACAAAAACAATTACACTCGCATTATGAAAACCTCATTTTTAACTATTTACGCGTATAATTTACAATGTAATTTCACACCACGACAGCTAAAACAAAATGATTGTTGAAATTTTTTAATTTTTTGTTCAAATATCAATGGATAATCATAAACCGGTTATGATATCCAATTTTCATTTCAAAACATGAGAAAGATGCAACATATTTTTTTTTATGAAAAATATATTTGGTAAAACCTTGGAATTAAGCCGTATGTTTATAATTTTTTTAAGAAAAGAACTTTTGTAATGCTGATTTTGTATTTTGATTTTTTTCTTTTTTCATGTGTGGGTTGGTCGCCTGACTACGATGGGACGAGAGGCCCATCATTTGAGGCTGGACTACCATCCGGGTGGTCGAACGGCCCACCCATTCTAGGTGGCCGAGTAGGTGAGGTACTACTCATTTTATGCAATTATACCCCATCGAATTTCAATATCAACTTTGAAACAATAAGAACGAGTACCTAGGATTAGAGAATCAATCAAGACTATAGACTCTTCCCTAGTAATAGGTGAGGTACTATCATTAGTTGTGCATATGCAAGTGGTTGATGTCAAAATGAATGTTGAGAATAATGTTCATCAGCTCATCTTCATCGACTCCGATGACGCCCACGACCAGCAGCTGACCCATTGCAGTAGCTCTCTCTCTCCTCCGATCTGTGCCTCTCTCTCTAAAAGCAGACATGAATCCTCCATGGTGACTGCTTCACAACTTCATATCCTTCAATCTCCAATCGCAGGTCTGATTTCCACAATTTCCACCTCTATGAATGTAAAATTGCACGAGTCAAATTTCTTGAATTGGAATTTTCAAATGCAATTGTTGCTAGAATATAATGGAATCATTGGATTTACCGATGGTTCTAATCCTTGTCCTATTACTCAGTCAGTTGCTGAGAGTAATACAGAAAATTCTAATTCGTTGTCTACTATGGAATGTGAGAATGTGATGATTTGGAAAATGCATGATCGTGCAGTCATGCAACTCATTACGGCTACATTATCACCATGGCCATGTCTTATGCAATCGGTAGCAGCAGCTCTCGTGACCTCTAGAATAGGTTAAAGGAACAGTTTTCCACTATATCCAAAACCAGCATATTTCAACTAAAATCTAATCTGCAGAACATTAAGAAAGGAGCTGATTCTGTGAGTCAGTATCTTCTGAAGATAAAAGAGGCGCGAGATTATTTGAGTGCAGCTGAAGTTTATTTTGCAGACGAAGACATTGTCATCTTGGCATTGAATGGACTTCCACCTGAATTCAACACATTTCGATGTGTGATAAGAGGTAGAGAGAGTGTCATTCCATTGCGAGAATTTAGATCACAATTATTGGTGAAGAATGAATTGTGGAGAATTGCATATGCAGACACCCCTGCATATCTCACTACTATGCACACTATCTCAAAATCCACCTTACCTGCATCACTAGTGACTTTTCCACAGGTACGTGGAATGCATAGCTACAATTTGTATGGAAATGGTGGCTACAAACCATTTCAAAGGAGCTGTGGCAGGGGCAGGTTTCATTCACAGCAGAGACATTTTCATTAGAAAAGCAATTTTCATGGCAGGATGCATGATATACCAGTCATGAATTCAGGAATGTTTGACTCCTATCAGTCTTCACCTTCACTTTCTAGTAATTTAGTTTGTCAACTGTGTAACCTTGAAGGCCATACAGCTCCAGCTTATGGCTTAAATCGTAGTGAAAGGCTAAGGTGTCACATATGTGGCAAGACAAATCATAACACATTGTATTGTTTTTACAATAGTAATGGTCCAAACTTTGGTGGTAATGCCAGTTCCCCAGCTTCAGATTACCATGCCAGTTATCCCTCAGCTCAGTATTATCATGCTCAGAAAAGTGTAGCACTGAACACTATCCTGCAACCATCTCACCACTCTGTTTTGCAGCAGTCTCAGAATGCCTCTCCAGTTTGGATAGCCAATTCTGGAGCAACAAATCATATGACAACATATTTGAATAATCTAGCATCATCCACCACTTATCTTACAAATGATACAGTGCAAACGGCAAATGGTGAAGGTTTGCTTGTATCACATTGGGAATTCCATTATTCCCACAAATATTGCACATATTCAGCTCCATTCGATTCTGCATGTTCCTAAATTGGCTCAAAATTTAGTATCGATGCATCGGTTGTGTTTGGATAATCATTGCAGACTAATCTTTGATGCTTTAAATTTTTGGATTCAGGACAAGTTCACAGAGAGGATCATATACAAAGGTCAATGCAGTAATGGACTCTATCCCTTTTCCTTTGGTCATCATCGTCAATCTCGGTCCTTTGTTGGTCAGTTAGTTCTTTCATCTACTTAGCATCATCGTTTAGGTCATCCCACTAATAAAATTGCTACGATGATGCTAGAAAAAGCCAATATTAAATGTTCCATTGATTCAAATTCTTATGTATGTCATAGTTGTCTATAGGGTAAGTTTTCACAACTTCCCTTTCAATCGTGTGTTCATAAATCTGTAATTCCATTTCACACTATTCACAGTGATATTTGGGGACCTTCTCCTTGTGTTTCCATAGATGGTTACCGATATTATGTGACCTTTATCGATGAATTTTCACGTTATTGCTGGCTATTTCCACTGGTTCATAAAAGTGATTTTTATTCTATATACGTCAGATTTTATCACTATGTTCAAACCCAGTTTTCGTGTTCTATTAAAGTTCTGCAAAGCGATGGAGGTGGTGAGTATGTTAGTAAACAACTCCAGTCATTCTTCATTTCTAAAGGCATTGTACATAAAAAATCCTGCCCTCATACTCCTGAACAAAATGGTCTTGCTGAACGCAAACATAGGCATTTAATTGAAACTACAATTACTGTACTATAAAATGCCAAATTACCTGCCTCTTTTTGGACTCATGCCATTCAAACATCAGTATATCTTATCAATAGAATGCCTTCTATAATTCTACAGAATAAATCTCCTTACGAGATTTTATTTCAAACTATTCCTTTCGTGTCTCACTTGCGAATTTTTGGTTGTGCTTGTTTTCCGTTATTACGACCATATCGACTTAATAAGTTACAACCTAAAACCACCATGTGTGTCTTCTTAAGATATTCCTCTCAATATAAAGGCTATCTTTGTTATGAACCAGTTGGTAAAAGAACATATATCTCTAGACATGTCATTTTCAATGAGCATGTGTTTCCATATATTAATTTAACTACTGTTACTAAGGGCCCTACTTTATCTTCTTCCTAGTCTTCACATGTGCCCTTTCCAGTTGTTAATCATGAAAATGTTGTTGTTTTTCCCTCTGCCACTCCATCCCCTGTCCATGCATCATCATCTTCCAAATCCATTCCTGTTTCATCTGCGTCAGAATCCATTTCTACTGTTCCTTTGCCAATATAATCCACTCCTGCTGGTCCTGTCTCCAATTCTGGAAATGCATCCAGAGTGATCGATCATCAATCGATTCATTTAATCCTCGATCGCAGCAGACCTGGAGTTAAATGCATCTGCCATCTGATAAAAATCTAGTGGGCTGCAAATGGATTTTTAAAATTAAGAGGCATGCTGATGGGACTATTGCAAGGTATAAGGCACGGTTGGTTGCTCAGGCATTTAGTCAAGAGCCTGGATTGGATTATGGTGAGACATTTAGTCCTGTGGTGAAGCCAACTACGGTGAGTTTGGTATTGGCATTGGCTGCTCAATTTGGTTGGGTATTAAGGCAACTTGATGTTAAAAATGCCTTTTTACATGGCATTCTTCATGAGGATGTGTTTATGTCACAGCCCCCTGGTTTTGTTGACCAATTACAACCTCAACTTGTCACAGCCCCCTGGTTATGGTCTGGAGCAGACGCCCCATGAGTGGAATGAGAGGTTCACTTCGTTTCTGCCATCATTGGGATTTCATCACACTTATTCAAATTCATCACTCTTTGTCAAATATTTGGATGCTGGGGTCATCATTTTGCTGGTATATGTTGATGACATTATTATCACGGGGAGTGATTCTAATGTCATTAATCAGTTCATTGTTGCTCTCACTGCAAAATTCCAGATCACAGATATGGGGGATCTTCATTTCTTCTTGGGAGTTCAAATTGTTCATACCCCAGCTGGACTGTTTCTCTCACAGTCGAATTACATTCATGAGTTGCTTCTTAAAACTGATATGCAAACTGCCAAACCGTGTGCCACTCCTTGTCTTCCATATCAACGGCTACTCAAGGATGATGGAGAATCGTTTGATAATCCTTTCTTGTATCGCAGCATTGTAGGTGCTCTACAATACCTGACATTTACAAGGCCTGACATTGCATTTGCAGTCCATCAGGTGTGCCAATTTATGCAACGTCCTATGGTGGATCAATTTGTGGCAGTTAAACACATATTGAGGTATCTTAAAGGTACTATTTTTGTTGGGATTTCTTATCAGAAAGGGACCTTAGACCTCACAACATTCAGTGATGCTGATTGGGCTGGCGATCCTAATGATCGTCCATCAACGACTGGTCTGGTTGTATTCATCGGTTCCAATCCCATTTCTTGGACCTCTAAGAAGCAACATACTGTGTCTAGATCATCCACGGAAGCAGAGTATAGGGCCTTGTCTACTGCCTCTGCCTCATACTCCTGTGCTCATACTGTGACTGGATCAAATAGTTGTTGCAATTTTTACAAATTACTCTACCTCATACTCCTGTGCTCTTTTGTGATAATTTGTCTGCAATTGCCTTGTCTTTTAATCCAGTGCAGCACCAACGCACCAAGCACATTGAAATTGATGTGCATTTTGTTCGTGAGAGGGTGGCTACCAACCAGCTTGGAGGTTCAATTTGTCTCATCACAGAGCGGCTTCGTCGACATTCTTACAAAAGGCGTTAGCTCTCCTTTATTTCTAAGTCATTTTCGCAATCTCAGGCTCGGGTTATATAAGCCTGGGATTGAAGGGGGGGATGATAACATATGTAACAGAATGCATACAGTGTAATACATGCATACATAATTGGCATAGAAGTGGGTATAAATAACTGTAAACAAAGCATGCATTGTGTGTGGAAAAAAAAACAGAATAACAGAATCCACAAATTCTATCCAAGTTCATCTTCTTCTCTCTTGAATGTGTACCTATTCCATCTATGCTCTTGAACAAAATGTGATTTGTGTGTTGAATGACAGGGTGAATGTGTTGACATATAATGTCACACTTATATGTTTTATATATTTTGATGATAACTGCCATGACGTCCTCGCAGGCGTCCGGGAGGGATCCTGGCTCTCGCATGTGGAGTTTTGATGAGGAGTCGCCACCTTGCTGTTAAGGGTCGCTAGGAACACCCGATTTGTACTGGTCTGCTCAGAGATTCAAGGGTAAGGGACTGGTTGCGTATAGGGAAGGTATTAGCACCCCTAATACGCCTTACCGGAGGTAAGCTGCATTGTCTATTTAGATGTGATTTAAAATGTTTCAATAAGTCGTATTTATTCACAAAAAATATAACAATTAAAAAAAATCGATTATTTCTTTGAAAATATTCAATGAATTTTGTTGATTATTATTATCATTACGGCCGAATATTTTGGATAAAATCTTTAGAACTTATTTGTCCAAACACCGAAAAGTAAATAATAGCATACTATTCCCGCCGAATATTTTGGATAAGATTTATTTATCCAAACACCGAAAAGTGAATAATAGCATACCATTTCTCCGAATATTTTGGGTTTAAAACCTTTAAGATTTATTTATCCGAATATTAGGTGTGAATAATAAATTCCAAAAAAAGAATTTTATACTTTTGAAATATTGGTTTTGGATTTTTACAAAGAAAACACATTTTTTATTTTATTTTATATTCTTTTTCCTAAACAAAACAACATAAGAAATAAATAAAACACACACACACACACACACAATCTCTTTTTCATTCTTTTTTTCATCATATTTTAACAATAAAATACAACTCACACACACATTGTCCTTTTCATTTACTTTTCATTACATTTCATAAATAACCATTAAAGTACAACAAAAGTTCAAATGAAAACACAAACACAAAGAAAAATAAAAAATAAAAACTCTGGAACAGCTTCCATATGCATGAACAAGTGGTAGCAGCAGAGGCGTGGTGGTGGCGCTGTCGTCCACGCGCGCCATCACATCGGCGGCGCGTAGGACCACGCTGCCGCCACCGGTGACCAGCAGGAACAGGGGCAAGCGGATCCGCCTCTTCTCTTCAACCTCTGGCCGGTGGCGGCTTCAACGGCGACTGAAAACACACCAAACAAGACGCAAACACGCACAAGAACATCAATTTCAGATTTCAGATCGGTTCTCCTGGGGCTGTCTTCGGTTTGTCCTCCTTTCCCTTCTGCTTCTCCTTCTCCTTCCTCTTCCTCTCCTTCTTGCCGGCAAGGGTTTTCCGAGGACCTGCAAACGAAGCAAAATCCATAGACAAAAACACACAAAATCAAATTATCCTCTTCTGCAAATTTCGAATCTATCATTCTCGGCGATCTGTTCTTCTCCGTCTTATTCCTTTTCTTCTTCCTCTTCCTCTTCCTCTGCTCTTCCTCGCCGGTGAGAGTGTTATGAAGACCTGCAAACAGAAACAAAATCCAGCCACAAAATGCACCAAAAATCAGTTAGTGTTGTCCTATAAATCTTGGTCCTTGCTCGGCGATGTATTCTTCTCCTTCCTCACGGGATGGTGGGGCTACTCATGGCGAGGCTGTTGTGGTGGCTTGGAGAGGAAATAGGACAGGATGAGGTGTGGCCGACAGGGCTGTTGGTGGCTGACGAAGGAGAAGAGGAGGCAGGGGAGGTCTGATATAATGGCGATTTTAGTGGAGAATGGGGGTTGTGTTGTGAGGAAGGGAAGGGAGGAAAGTGAGGGTCGAGAAATGAGTCTCGCTGGCTGGTTCCAGTGGAGAATGGGGACTGGGAACTGAGGAAGAGAAGCTTTGTCGGAGGTGGAGAGAAAATGGAGAGGTCGCCGAAGAGAGAGAGTAAAAAAAAATGGAAAATGGGCTGAGAAGAGGAGGGGGCTGCCGAGGTGAGGCAGTTGGTCGGAACGAAGAAAATAAAATAAAGGAGATCATCTGGTCCGCCTTGGTCGATGGGTGCAGTGTATGGGATTTTGAGAGTGGGGAGTCTGTCATGGTGAGGTAAAGGGACTAGCTGAAGAAGATGAAAAGGAAAGGGGAGGGTCAGCAGTACGCTAATGGGTCAGTGCACAGCTCCTCTTGGAAAAAAAATCTCCTCCTTTTCTTTTTAGGGTTTTTTAGGGATTCCATCGAGAGAGAGAGAGGGAGAGTATTTTTTTGGTCCCCTTTATATGTTGATTAAAACCTCTATTTATAGACTTTTTATATTCAAAATTCCAAACACAGTCTTCAACTTGCGTATCCTTTTCAATTTAGTCCTTTGATTTGCAATTTGCATGATTTGACTAATAAACTCTCAATTTGTCCAATTTTCCCTATAACAAGATATTTTTGGATTTTTTTTGTTTTTTCTATTTTTTTTCTATTTTTCTTTTTTTCTTCCGAAACATAAAAAATAAGTTGGTCAAAATTTGGGTAGCAACAGATGCCCCCTCTTTACAATGCTTACGACTAAAGTCTTGCAAAAGACTTTAAATAGTAAGTGTTGTAAAGAAAAATAAAGAAAATAAAATAAATAAAATAAATAAATAAAATGATGGGTGACCTACACAAATAAAAGAAATTAGATAGAAGAGTCTCGATAGTGACGGATGACTTACCCGGGTCTGATTATGACGGGTGACCTGCCCTGATGAAAGAGTCTCGATAGTGACGGATGACTTACCCGGGTCTGATTATGACGGGTGACCTGCCCAAGTAGAAAGAGTCTCGATAGTGACGGATGACTTACCCGGGTCTGATTATGACGGGTGACCTGCCCTGATGAAAGAGTCTCGATGGTGACGGATGACTTACCCGGTCCGATGATGACGGGTGACCTGCCCGGTTAACGAGCTAGAAGGGTCTCATTTTTCCGGGTGACCTACCCGTGTTAGCGTTAGAAGGGTCTCATTTTTCTAGGTGACCTACCCGTGTTAGAAGTTAGAAGGGTCTCATTTTTCTGGGTGACCTACACGTGTTAGAAGTTAGAAGGGCCTCATTTTTCTGGGTGACCTACCCGGGTTAGAAGATGGAAGGGTCTCATTTTTACGGGTGACCTACTCGGATGGAGGATGGAAGGGTCATATTTTTATGGGTGACCTACCCACTGGAAGATGGAAGGGTCTCATTTTTACTGGTGACCTACCCGGATGGAAGATGGAAGGGTCTCGTTTTTCGGGTGACCTACCCGGATGGAAGATGGAGGGGTCTCGTTTTTCGGGTGACCTACCGGATGGAAGGTGATGAAAAATGGGGTCTCATTATTATGGGTGACCTACCCGGATGAAAGTCGATGAAGATGGGGATGCAATGCATGATGATGCATGGATACTTACCTAGGAAATATAGGTCCCCTTTTTCTAATGCCATGCATGGTAATGCATGTATACTTACCTAAGAAATATAATGCAATGCATGGTGATGCATGTATACTTACCTAAGAAATATAGGTCCCCTTTTTCGATGTTCCATTGTCGTATAATGTTTTTGCCCGACCTCCAAAGCTTTGTTGTCATTCAGTCATCAAGTCTCAAGCGCATTACTTCTTCCGGCGTATCTGCGATGATCTCGCTCTCGGTGCTTATCAAGTTTAACATTGCCCCAGGTGTGGTATTGTTTGATTCACCGTGAAGGAGTGTAACCAACCATCAATTTTCTTGGAATCTCTCAATAACAACTCCTGGGTTTGCGTGTGTTCGCTAACAATCATTGCAAAGCTTGCTAGTGCCGACCTTATCTTCGGTTGTCGATCGCTTAATTAATCAATCGAGTCATGTTTCTCTTGCAGTATGTCATCATCAACCTTCATGGAATTTTCAAGTCATCCATAAATGCATCAAAAACTCATCGGTGCATGCTCCATGCTATCATCAATAAATTTCTCTTAGCTTGTGATCAATCTCGCCTTGAGCCGATGCAAATGTTCCGGCCATGCAATCTTAAACTCTTCGTCATAGACTCAATTTCTTCTAAACAAATCCTTTTTGTTTGCAAAGAAATATGATATTGTCATTAACGAGGTTTTTTCTGTCTCTCATATTCATGCGGTGAACTGAACCTTGAGTCGACTAGCTTCGCAACAATTATCTCATGATCAACCTTGATGGCATGCACTCTTCAATACTTATGAAAATACAACCATGCAACAAATCTTTGGAGACAAACAAATCTGCGAGTAAGATGATATTTCTGAAATCTGAAGTTGCCCTTCGAATGCAATCTTATTCTCAATCACCGTTGAAGCTTACCACACCATCACTCTCTATTAAGCCATGTTGTCCTGAGTTGAATTTGTTGGTGCTCATTGGTGAATTTCACTAAATCAATCATTTGCTTATGCTTCTCTGCCCCCAAGCTGATGTGAAATTATTTGCATTCCTATCAAGATCCACATTCTGGCCTCTAACCGCTAAGCATTCCGATGATAGCCGAGAATTGTCAATGTCAAGGATTCTTCAAATGCGGTCAATATTTTCTCTAAATCTTTCTTGTTCTAGAATTAAGTCGCTGATTTCAAAGATCATATCCTTCCAAAGTCTAATCATTGCTATAAAATCAAAGAGATGTCATTTGTTGAAAATCAAATTCATTTGGTCAAATACCCAACACACGATATTCAATAAATACAGGCTTGTAAATATTTCATATTTTGCAAACAGTAATTGACTCATTGTGAGATTAAAATTGTCTTTTTATGGTTTTTGGGTTTCAATTCTAATCTCAGATTTTGGGGCATGTCCTTTGATGGTACATGATGAAGTGATGATTTGTGGTTTTCAAACAATTAGAGCTGAGTAAAAACTTGAAGTTCAGTTGAAAATTTTGTCTCATCTTTCAGTACTTACCTTATTAATATGCATAACAACTTGCAACTTTTTCATGAAATTATAACCCTTATGGAAAAACTCTAACAAATTTTGAGAGCGCCACTTATCAGTTAAAATTGCTCGCTTGATCAAGAAGGACTTTTACAAGCATGTAATGAGGCTATGGTTCATGGCTATAAAAGAAAGGGATATTCATAGGCTCAAAAAGTGTTTAAGGGTTTCAAAGACCTAGGATCACCATCATCTAGTCATTAACTCCTTTGCTCTTGTTGTCTTAGTAGAAGAGAGCACATCAAAATACGTTAATTATCTCAACATGATTCTTTAACAATCAACCAATGCTCTAGGAATCTCTACAACCATGTCATTCCTTTCATTGACAATTTCAAACTTAAAAGGGGGATTCTAAAACTCGAACCATCATTTGTCATCTAATGTTATTTCATCTCTTGTTGTACTCAACATAGTATAACAAAACAATTCTGCACAATCTTCATTTGATGGACAACTTATCTTGAAGACTCAAAAAATCTTATTAACATTTCTTCCCACATGAGGTTTGACCACAAATACTAACGGCCATGGCATAGTTCAATATTCTTTTTTTTCTTTTTTTTTCGTTTTTCTTTTTTTCAATTTTTTTTGAACTTGTCCTTAGCATCGACTCTTGGTTTTTTGTCATGTCTTATCTCAATTTGATTGTTCCCAATGTTGGGTTTTTCATTCTTGAACATCCCCCATTGTGTTGATTCTAATGTTGTCACTACATCCTCAAACTACAAATCTCTTATTTACCCCAGTATATTTGTCCCCAGTGTATTTGCCCCCAGTGTGAGGGTGTGATCCATGTCGGGTGTTTTCAAAGAAATATAATATCAGGCTCAAATTGGGATTAACAAGGGATAAATATTTCAAGAATAGTGAAGGAATTAAACAAAGATGGCCTTTTGTCATTTTAAGCAAAGTTGGTTTTAACTAATAAATTTTGACCTCGTCCAATGTAATGATTTGGACGTGCAAGAGTCATGATTCGCGGGTCCATAACTACCGAATCCATTACATGTCAATATGCATACTAATAAAGCTTAGTACTATGATGAGGTTCAAAAACTCGGTGTATAGGCTCAAAAATTGTTCGGTCATCTGGTATTGGTCATCATGTCTTTTAACAACAGTTGGGTCAATTTTGCAATCAAAATACTTTCAAAAATGAGAACTTCAAATTTTGCACGTTGGAGTTTGATCAAAATATTTTGTCCAAAATAAGAATGTCAAACATCTCTTGATTTCAAAACAACAAAAAGACAATGAAAACACATGCTTCAATGAAATGATGACTTACCCCCAAAACAAAGTGATAGCCGATGAAATTCCATGAGAAAGTTATTGACGATGCGACACTTTTCCGAGGCTTTCCAAACAAACATTTCTGCATTGTCACTGCTCATTGATCTCGCTCATGCTTGTGATAATTTATTGCTGACACTGTCGACGATAACATCCTCCACAAAGCTTAACTTGCCTCTTGCTGACTAATCTCTACACCTGATTACTAAAATTCTTGCGACTGTTCATATCTCTCATCTGGATTATGTCGCAAAAAGAAGACAATTTTTTCCGCTCCACCGCACTCCTCATTGGACATAAAAAATAGATCGAGCTAGGAAGCACTCTTGTCAGAACACCAAAGTGCGCAAATCATAAAAAAAATTCATCACACACTAAAAAGACTCTTTTTGGCAGAAATTTCGCTTCTTCGAGCAATGTAATCTTGCAGTGCACATACTTTGACTTCTCAGACACCGGATCAAATTCAACAGCATCATGTTATGTCTTCTCTCTCATCTTCACTTTAACAGACAAAATTGTGCTCAAAATGACATGGTCTTCTGTGCATGGCGGCATAAAACTTTCTGATTTGACAGTGCCGCAATAACTCCATCTGATCTGGAGAGAAATCAATTTGATACTTTAAGCAGGCAGACAACTTCTTTCACTGATGCTTGCTTCCAAAAATGGATTACTCGCACTCTCTCAGAAGAAAACCTGAATTTCCCATAATCCCCATTGATGATTGCACTAACACTCTCCAAATAATATCTGGGTATATGTCCCACTTGATTTCACTAGAGAGCAGAGAACTTTGTTGTGGGCTTGCGGAAGAAACATGAATGATGACTTTGTATCGGAACCGGTTCTTCTCAGCAATATCAAATGTCCAATGACTCTTGACTCTTCGGAGGATGACAAATTGAGGGACCCCTATTTCAAAACTATAGAAATGCGTGTTGAAATGCATATGCATGTTTTGGATAGAATTTATTTGCTGCTGAATATTTTGGATAGAATTTATCCAAACTCCAAGAAAATAATATGAATCACCGAAAAGTTTTTTTATATTTTTTTGAATATTGGCCAATACCCTTTGGATTTTACAAACATGTTGTAAAATCTCAAAATGCAAGAAATGATTTTTCTTTTAGCAAAATCCATGCTAAAACTCATTTTTTCCCAAAAACCAAGATAATATATATATTTTTCTTTAAGAAAACAATTTTAAAATATGCTAGTGTATTGGCCTTATGCAAGAAAAATAACACATTTTTTTTAGATTTTTTTGTATAAAAAAACAAAAATATTTTTTATATTTTTATATTTTTTTCTATTTTTTTCTATTTTTTTTATATTATTATTATATATTATATATATTATTTTGGGTGAATGGATCGCCACTTCACCTGTTTCACCTGGTGACGACCCGAGCATTTATTAGCTGTCTGGCCGTGGCCCGACGTGCAACCAGTCTGGCCGTGGCCCGGACGGAAGCAGTGCAGGTCGTGGCCCGGACGGAGAGCGGGTGCAGGTCGTGGCCCAGACGGAGAGCGAGTGCGGGCCGTGGCCCGGACGGAAGCGAGTCCGGGCCGTGGCCCGGACGGAAGCGAGTCCGGTCGGGCAAAGCCCTACCCGACCCGGTTAGCTACGATAGCAGGATTTCTCGCAAAAGAAGAAGATAAACAGTGCAAAAATGGGGATTTTTCAAGTATAACGAATGGGAATTCTGTTAATACCTTAGTGTAGAGGATGTTGAGGTGATTCTTATGGTCGTGGTGGTTTCGAAATGGCCGCCTGTGCTCGCCGAAAAAGGGACTTGAAGTCGCCGGAGTTTGTTGCAGGGGCTGTCGGTATCGCCTCTGTTGTTGTCTCTCTCCTTTCCTGAGATGGTGGAGGAGTTTCTTGGGCTAAAATGAGACTTACGGTGATGAGAAGGAGAGAAGATGGTGGTTGACAGTGGGAAGCTCGGTTGTCCGAAATTAATGGCAAGAAAAACAGAGGTTTGTTTTTATGAGAGAGAGAGACGTCGAGGAGCTGTCTTCGCCAAAGAAAACGAAACAGAGGCTGAGGGGATAAAGATATTGGTTCTGAGTTGGTGTTGCAACAAGGCAAAGGTCTGGATGGTGTTCGTGTGGCTGGCCAGGCGAGGGGGTCAAGTCTCGGGTCTGTGATTTTTTAAAAGCCGATGGAGAGGAACGTCGAAGGGATGAGAACAACAGGTTCTTGGGTTCTAAGAGGGAGAGACCGAGGACAAGGGAAGTTGTGCTCGGGAGGAAGACGAAGGAAAATTTCAAAAAAAAAAAAATGGAGACCCCCTCTCCTTTTTTTTCTTTCATTATAAAGCCGACAGTTCATCAAAAACCGGGGCTCTCACGCGGGTAGCTCGATGAATATGGGGTGGGTTGCTCAAGAAAAATGGGTAGCTCAATGTCTTTGTCTTTTAATTTCAAAATCCCATGTGGATGGTGGAGAGTTTTGTCTTCAAAGTGGGATTTTGTTGGGGGCGCAAACTTTGTTGGTTTTGTGTGTAAAATACAATTTGGTCCCTCCATTTGTTACTCCTCCAATTGCACCCTTAATTGAACTTAAATTTATGATCTTGCGCAATTATGTCCTTTGTGAGAAATTCAACGGTAACTTTATTTTGCGCACATTTGGTCCTTGATTTTTATCTGTGCAATATAGTTCCCCACTCGACCGTAAAACTCTTATTTTTTCAATTAGGTCCCCGATTTCGCTTAATTGGCTTGAAAAATTCAAATCGACCAACGAAAATTCAAATATCAACAATTGAGCCCGAATTAAATTTAAGCACTTGATTTCTTCCTGACTAAACCTTTAATAAAATTAATTTGATCCATTTAAAGTATAATTAAGTCGTCAAGCTTAATTAAACCCTTCAACTGCACCTAAATTAATCCCTGAATATAATTACGCTTTTATATTAACCAACGACTGTATCAAATCGGTCCATAAAAAATATAATTATATTTTGTGACTTAATTTATACGCGAATTTATCTCATAATAAATTACTTTAGCTTTGGATCCGCATTTTTTTCATTTCTGGGCACAAAAAGGGTACAATCAATCTTTCAAAAATGTTCCAAATTTTAACTTGATTTTTTACCGACACCATCCCCCATTTTATTTTATTTTTTTGTTATTTTATGATAGTTTTTGGGCGTGACCCAAAATTGGGTTACAACAATAACAATAAAAGAAAATGGACTAATAATATGCTTGGATGAGATTAAGCTATAAACAGGTATTATACAAGAATACATCAACAAGCATAATGGAGTACACGAAGAAATCATTCCAATAAGTCCAAGATGCAAGCAAGTGAAGACAAAGAAGAAGTTTTCATTTTAGTGCTTTAATTATGTAAATCTCAATTTCTAACTTGATAGCACAATTTAAAATGAACTCACACACTTCACATTGCATGCATAAAAAGGATTTGATGATTATAGGATTAAGTCATAATCAATCGGTTCAAAAATTCAGAAAAGATAATTTGTCACAATTGCCTTTTTGCATGAACCGGTCGCCCGCTTGGTGTATACCAAGTGAACCGGTCGACCGCTTGGTGTATTCGTTGTTAACCGGTCGACCGCTTGAAGACAAAATGTCTTTCGAGCAGAACCGGTCGACCGCTTGGTGTATCCGTTGTTAACCGGTCGACCGCTTGAAGACAAAATGTCTTTCGAGCCGAACCGGTCGACCGCTTGGTGTATCCGTTGTGAACCGGTCGACCGCTTGAAGACAAAATGTCTTTCGAGCCGAACCGGTCGACCGCTTGATATGACAATTGCATTAAAACGGCTATAAACGGCTAGTTTCCTTTAAGAAACTTATAAATAGGCCTCCTAATTGCAAAACTAAAGACACAACTTTCATATCTTATATTGAGGCAATTAGAGTGCAAAAACACCTTCATATCATCAATCCTCATTAATACTCATATTTGTGTTTAAATCTTCATATCTTAACACAAAGAGTATTTCTCATTCTCACTACACTTAAACACCTTCAAATATTCTAAGTGTTATCAAGTGAGATAAAGAGATCATAGATCTTCATTTGTAATATCTACACTATTAAGAGTGTATTGTTGTTTTACAAAAACAATCATTGTAATACTCTTGAGAGTTGAGTATAAAACTCTTGATATTGGTGAGGGAACATCACCAAAGAAAAATCTTGAAGAGGGTACATCTTCAAGTGGGAAGAAGGAAAATCTTGAAGATGGCATATCTTCAAGTGGTGTAAAAGTCTTGGTGTGGATTCATCAAACGAGATTTGTAATCTTGTTACTTGGACTAGTAAGAGAGTACAATACTCAAGTACGGATTTGTACTTGAATCGTGGACGTAGGCTTGCCGAACCACGTTAAAACCGAGTTAGCAATCTCTCTCTCTTATCTCTTTACTTTAAAGTAATTGATTTTAGAATTGCTATAATTATTGTATTTACACCTAATTCCCCCCCCCCCCTTAGGTGTATAGTTGCCTTAATCCTTGAATAACAATTGGTATCAGAGCTTAGTTCTCAATTATTAAGTTTGCTTAGACTTTGAGTAGAATGGCAACTACAAGTTACAATCTCCAAAATGAAGGTGCCTCAACATCTAGACCACCATTTTTTGATGGTAATGACTATGCATATTGGAAAGCTAGAATGACTATATATCTTCAATCTATAGATTTTGATTTATGGCTTTCTATTGAAAATGGACCTCATAGACCACTCAAAACCGAAAATGGTATTGAGATTCCAAAAAGCATGATAGAATATACAGACTTAGATAAAAGATTACTTTCTATGGATGCTAAAGCCATGAACACCTTGTCTTGTGCATTAAATAGAAGTGAATTTAATAGAATATCTTCGTGTAAAAATGCTAGAGATATATGGCATACTTTAGAAGTAACTCATGAAGGAACTAATCAAGTAAAAGAATCAAAAATTGATATGTTAGTTCATCAATATGAGTTATTTAAAATGTTACAAAATGAATCCATAACAAGCATGTTTACTCGTATGACTAGCATTACAAATAGTTTACATGCTCTTGCTAGAACTTATACAAATACAGAGATTGTAAGCAAGATTCTCAGATCTCTACCAAAAGCTTGGGAAGCTAAAGTGACAGCAATACGAGAAGCAAAAGATCTCACAAAATTACCATTAGAGGAGTTCATCGGTTCTCTAATGACTCATGAGATCACTATGGAAAAACAAGATCAGGAAGAAAGGCCAAAGAAAAATTTGGCATTTAAAACTGTTCATCAAGTTGAAGACGAGGATAATGGTGATGATGAAGACAGTGACGACGATCTTGTGGAAGATGTAGCATTGATCAGAAGACAGTTTCGAAACTTTCTTAGAAAGAAAAATGATAAGAGAAAGTTTTCGAACTACAGAAAGGAGGGAAACAAAGGAGAATCTAGCAAAGAAACTCCAAGATGCTACAAATGCAACAAAGTGGGACATATCAAAACCGATTGTCCCCTTCTTCAAATGAAAAAGAAAAATCGCTTTCAAAAGAAAGCTTTGAAAGCAACATGGAGCGATGACTCGGACTCAAGCTCCAATGATGAAGAAGAACATGTGGCTAACATGTGCTTTATGGCAATTGAAAGCGAAAATGAGGTACAATCTTCGGATGATGAATCCGACCCTTCTTATATTGAACTACATGAACAACTTGAAAATTTGTATGTAGAATATAAGAAATTAGGTTCTAAATATAGTACTCTAAAAAGAAATCATATATGCTTAAGTGAAGAAAAAGAATTATTAGAAAAGAAAGTATATGATTTAAATGACAAGAGTAGCAAGACCAATCAACTTGAAAAAGATAATAAATCATTAAAAGAGAAAGTTGATGAGTTGAATATAATTATCACAAAATTCACACAAGGCTCAATTTTTTGAGAAAATGCTTTTGAGCCAGAGAAGTGTATTTAACAAAGGAGAATTAGGTTATAAACCTAATAAAAATCAAAAATACCTAAAGAATTACTTTGTTAAAGCGAAAGAATCTTATGATCCAAGTCATACATGCAATTACTGTAGAAAATTAGGTCATTTGATTTATGCATGTCCGATGAAGACAAAATAAAATTGTTGACATGATTTGGGTTCCAAAAGGTACCACCCCTAACCAAAAAGGATCCAAGAAGGTATGGTACCAAAATCCTCATCTTGATTCTATTTTGTAGGAACCAAGGGAACATGGGGAGTGGTTTTTGGATAGTGCTTGTTCAAGATACATGACCGGAGATGACACTCTTTTTTCAAGCCTTACCAAAACTAAAAGAGGAAAAGTGACTTTTGGGGATAACTCAAAAGGAAAAATTGTTGGAATTGGCAACATTCGAGGTATGTCTTCAACCTCCATTGAAAATGTTTTTCTTGTTGATAATCTTAAACATGACTTACTTGGTATAAGTCAATTATGTGACAAAGGCTATAAAATCATTTTTTATCATACATGTTGCTTAATACTTGAAAATGATAAAATTATATTTATCGGTAATAGAATTGGAAACATCTATAAAATAAAAATAGATACATGTATGAGTTTTGAAAGTTATCTTATTGCTAGTATAAATGATAGTTTTCTATGGCATAGAAGACTAGGTCACATAAGCATGGACATCCTTTCAAAATTAGCTAAAAATGAATTAGTTAAAGGTCTTCCTCATATTACATATGAAAAAGAAAAGTTGTGTGACGCGTGCCAAATGGGTAAACAAGTCAAAACATCTTTTAAAAGTAAGAATCACATATCAACCGAAAGACCTTTAGAATTACTTCACATAGATCTATTTGGACCAACTAGAATAAGAAGTTTAAGTGGTAATAGATATGTGTTTGTAATTGTTGATGACTTTACTAGATATACATGGGTTATATTTTTGAAATCAAAAGATGAAACAATTCATGAATTTGTAAAGTTTTCAAAGAAAATCGAAAATGAGAAAGGATCTTCTATAATTAACATAAGGAGCGATCATGGTGGTGAATTCACAAGTGATTTATTTGAAGCGTTTTGTGAAGAAAAAGGATACCACCATAATTTTTCAACTCCTAGAACTCCCCAACAAAATGGGGTTGTGGAAAGGAAAAATCGGTCTCTTCAAGAAATGGAAAGAACTATGATAAATGAATTTAACACCCCTAAATATTTTTGGGCGAAGCAGTAAATACTTCTTGCTATGTTTTAAATCATGTTACTTTGAGAACCGAGTTGAAAAAGACTCTTTATGAGCTTTGGAAAGGAGGAAGCCCAACATCTCTTATTTTAAAGTCTTTGGTTCAAAATGCTAGGTGCACGACCCACCCTTAGTTAATCTGAGTGCCGACCGACTAAGCTCAGTGTCTACAGTGCAGGCCGTGGCCCGACGTCTCTGATCTGGGCCGTGGCCCGAGCGATCTCTAGTCCAGGCCGTGGCCCAGACGATCTAACTGATGCAGGTCGGGTTTGTGCCCGAGCCGAGCCGTAAAATAAAATCAATCTTCAAAATGTTGTAAAATCTCAAAATGCAATAAATGATTTTTCCTTTAGCAAAATCCATGCTAAAACTCATTTTTCTTCAAAAACCAAGATAATATGTATCATTTTCAAAACAAACAAATTTTTAAAATATGGTAGTGTATTGGCCTTATGCAAGAAAAATAACACATTTTTTAGATTTTTGTATAAAAGAAATACATTTTTTATATTTTTTATATTTTTTATTATTTTATTATTATTATATTATTATTATTATATTATTATTATTATATATATATATTTTGGGGTGAATTGGATTGCCATCACCCTATAATTAATCTGAGTCGCCGACCTAGCCAAGCTCAGGCGTCTACAGTGCAGGCCATGGCCCGAGACGATCTAACAGTGCAGGTCGGGTTTGTGCCCGACCCGACCCGTAAAATAAAATCATTCTTCCTTCCGCATGCAGAGAAGATAATCAACCGTGTAAATGGCGATTTTTCAAGTATGAAGAAAAGGGAGACGGTTGGTACCTGGTTGTAGAGGATGTTGTGGTGATTCTTTTGGTCGTTGTCTCGTCGGAGATGGTGGCCTGAGCTCCCCGGAAAAAGGATCGGAAGGTGACGGGTGCTGTGCATTGTGACGGGGTTGCTCTGCCTGTTCTTCGCCTGAGCTTACTGGAGAGAAGTCAGGGTGGAGTGGAGGCTTCTGGCGACGGTCTGAGGCGGAATGGAGGAGGTCTATGTGGCTGGCGAACGGGGACCTTTGGCGGAGAGAGAGACGTCGGCGTTGGCTGTTTTGTTGAGAGAGAAACGGCGACCGAGAGAGGGAGAGAAGAGCTGCTGTCTTGTCGAGAGAGAAGGAACTGCTTTGCCGTCGGTGAGAGGAGGTTCACCGTCGGGGAGGAGCTGCACCTTTGAGTTCATCAAATGGCCACCAAAGCAGTCGGGGAGAAGAAGAAATATCAAAAGAAGAGAGGGTTCTTCCACCGAGAGCTGCATGAGTTTTTTGTTTATTGTCATCATCAAAAGGGGAGATTGTTGACATATAATGTCACACTTATATGTTTTATATATTTTGATGATAACAATAAAAAGAAAATGGACTAATAATATGCTTGGATGAGATTAAGCGATAAACAGGTATTATACAAAGAATACATCAACAAGCATAATGGAGTACATGAAGAAATCATTCCAAGAAGTCCAAGATGCAAGCAAGTGAAGACAAAGAAGAAGTTTTCATTTTAGTGCTTTAATTATGTAAATCTCAATTTCTAACTTGATAGCACAACTTAAAATGAACTCACACACTTCACATTGCATGCATTAAAAGGATTTGATGATTATAGGATTAAGTCATAATCAATCGGTTCAAAAATTCAGAAAAGATAATTTGTCACAATTGCCTTTCTGCATGAACCGGTCGACCGCTTGGTGTATACCAAGTGAACCGGTCGACCGCTTGAAGACAAATTGTCTTTTGAGCTGAACCGGTCGACCGCTTGGTGTATCCGTTGTGAACCGGTCGACCGCTTGAAGACAAAATGTCTTTCGAGCCGAACCGGTCGACCGCTTGGTGTATCCGTTGTGAACCGGTCGACCGCTTGAAGACAAAATGTCTTTCGAGCCGAACCGGTCGACCGCTTGGGTTATCCGTTGTGAACCGGTCGACCGCTTGAAGACAAATTGTCTTTTGAACTGAACCGGTCGACCACTTGATTTGTCCGTTGTGAACCGGTCGACCACTTGATATGACAGTTGCATTAAAACGGCTATAAACGGCTAGTTTCTTTTAGAAACTTATAAATAGGCCTCCTAATTGCAAAACTAAAGACACACAACTTTCATATCTTATATTGAGGCAATTAGAGTGCAAAAACACCTTCATATCATCAATCCTCATTAATACTCATAATTGTGTTTAAATCTTCATATCTTAACACAAAGAGTATTTCTCATTCTCACTACACTTAAACACCTTCAAATATTCTAAGTGTTATCAAGTGAGATAAAGAGATCATAGATCTTCATTTGTAATATCTACACTATTAAGAGTGTATTGTTGTTTTACAAAAACAATCATTGTAATACTCTTGAGAGTTGAGTATAAAACTCTTGATATTGGTGAGGGAACATCACCAAGGAAAAATCTTGAAGAGGGTACATCTTCAAGTGGGAAGAAGGAAAATCTTGAAGAGGGCATATCTTCAAGTGGTGTAAAAGTCTTGGTGTGGATTCATCAAGCGAGATTTGTAATCTTGTTACTTGGACTAGTAAGAGAGTACAATACTCAAGTACGGATTTGTACTTGAATCGTGGACGTAGGCTTGCCGAACCACGTTAAAAACCGAGTTAGCAATCTCTCTCTCTTATCTCTTTACTTTAAAGTAATTGATTTTAGAATTGCTATAATTATTGTATTTACACCTAATTCCCCCCCCCCTTAGGTGTATAGTTGCCTTAATCCTTGAATAACAATTGGTATCAGAGCTTAGTTCTCAATTATTAAGTTTGCTTAGACTTTGAGTAGAATAGCAACTACAAGTTACAATCTCCAAAATGAAGGTGCCTCAACATCTAGACCATTGTTTTTTTATGGTAATGACTATGCATATTGGAAAGCTAGAATGACTATATATCTTCAATCTATAGATTTTGATTTATGGCTTTCTATTGAAAATGGACCTCATAAACCACTCAAAACCGAAAATGGTATTGAGATTCCAAAAAGCATGATAGAATATACAGACTTAGATAAAAGATTACTTTCTATGGATGCTAAAGCCATGAACACCTTATATTGTGCATTAAATAGAAGTGAATTTAATAGAATATCTTCGTGTAAAAATGCTAGGGATATATGGCATACTTTAGAAGTAACTCATGAAGGAACTAATCAAGTAAAAGAATCAAAAATTGATATGTTAGTTCATCAATATGAGTTATTTAAAATGTTACAAAATGAATCTATAGCAAGCATGTTTACTCATATGACTAGCATTACAAATAGTTTACATGCTCTTGGTAGAACTTATACAAATACAGAGATTGTAAGCAAGATTCTCAGATCTCTACCAAAAGCTTGGGAAACTAAAGTGACAGCAATACGAGAAGCAAAAGATCTCACAAAATTACCATTAGAGGAGCTCATCGGTTCTCTAATGACTCATGAGATCACTATGGAAAAACAAGATCAGGAAGAAAGGCCAAAGAAAAATTTGGCATTTAAAACTGTTCATCAAGTTGAAGACGGGATAATGGCGATGATGAAGACAGGTGGCGACAATCTTGTGGAAGATGTAGCATTGATCACAAGACAGTTTGAAACTTTCTTAGAAAGAAAAATGATAAGAGAAAGTTTTCGAACTACGAAAGGAGGAAACAAAGGAGAATCTAGCAAAGAAACTCCAAGATGCTACAAATGCAACAAAGTGGGACATATCAAAACCGATTGTCACCTTCTTCAAATGAAAAAGAAAAATCGCTTTCAAAGAAAGCTTTGAAAGCAACATGGAGGCGATGACTCGGACTCAAGCTCCAATGATGAAGAAGAACATGTGGCTAACATGTGCTTTATGGTAATTGAAAGCGAAAATGAGGTACAATCTTCGGATGATGAATCCGACCCTTCTTATATTGAACTACATGAACAACTTGAAAATTTGTATGTAGAATATAAGAAATTAGGTTCTAAATATAGTACTCTAAAAGAAATCATATATGCTTAAGTGAAGAAAAGAATTATTAGAAAAGAAAGTATATGATTTAAATGACAAGAGTAGCAAGACCAATCAACTTGAAAAAGATAATAAATCATTAAAAGAGAAAGTTGATGAGTTGAATATAATTATCACAAAATTCACACAAGGCTCAATTTTTTGAGAAAATGCTTTTGAGCCAGAGAAGTGTATTTAACAAAGGAGAATTAGGTTATAAACCTAATAAAAATCAAAAATACCTAAAGAATTACTTTGTTAAAGCTAAAGAATCTTATGATCCAAGTCATACATGCAATTACTATAGAAAATTAGGTCATTTGATTTATGCATGTCCGATGAAGAAAAATAAAATTGTTGACATGATTTGGGTTCCAAAAGGAACCATCCCTAACCAAAAAGGACCCAAGAAGGTATGGGCACCAAAATCCTCATCTTGATTCTGTTTTGTAGGAACCAAGGGAACATGGGGAGTGGTTTTTGGATAGTGCTTGTTCAAGACACATGACCGGAGACGACACCCTTTTTTCAAGCCTTACCAAAACTAAAGGAGGAAAAATGACTTTTGGGGACAACTCAAAAGGAAAAATTGTTGGAATTGGCAACATTGGAGGTAGGTCTTCAACCTCCATTGAAAATGTATTTCTTGTTGATAATCTTAAACATAATTTACTTAGTATAAGTCAATTATGTGACAAAGGATATAAAATCATTTTTGATCATACATGTTGCTTAAAACTTGAAAATGATAAAATTATTTTTATCGGTAATAGAATTGGAAACATCTATAAGATCAAAATAGATACATGTATGAGTAGTGAAAGTTGTCTTGTTGCTAGTATAAATGATAGTTTTCTATGGTATAGAAGACTAGGTCACATAAGCATGGACATCCTTTCAAAAATAGCTAAAAATGATTTAGTTAAAGGTCTTCCTCATATTACATATAAAAAGGAAAAGCTATGTGACGCTTGCCAAATGGGTAAACAAGTCAAAATATCTTTTAAAAGTAAGAATCACATATCAACCGAAAGACCTTTAGAATTACTTCACATAGATCTATTTGGACCAACTAGAACAAGAAGTTTAAGTGGTAATAGATATGTGTTTGTAATTGTTGATGACTTTACTAGATATACATGGGTTATATTTTTGAAATCAAAAGATGAAACCATTCATGAATTTGTAAAGTTTTCAAAGAAAATCGAGAATGAGAAAGGATTTTCTATAATTAACATAAGGAGCGATCATGGTGGTGAATTCATAAGTGATTTATTTGAAACGTTTTGTGAAGAAAAAGGATACCACCACAATTTTTCAACTCCTAGAACTCCCCAACAAAATGGGGTTATGGAAAGGAAAAATCGGTCTCTTCAAGAAATGGAAAGAACAATGATAAATGAATTTAACACCCCTAAATATTTTTGGGCGGAAGCTGTAAATACTTCTTGCTATGCTTTAAATCGTGTTACTTTGAGACCTGAGTTGAAAAAGACTCCTTATGAGCTTTGGAAAGGGAGGAAGCCCAACATCTCTTATTTTAAACTCTTTGGTTCAAAATGCTAGGTCGCCGACTCACCCCTTAGTGTCATGAGCTGCCAGCCGACTAAGCTCAGTGTCTGCAGTGCAGGCCGTGGCCCGACGATCTCTGATCTGGGCCGTGGCCCGACGATCTCTAATCCGGGCCGTGGCCTGAGCGATCTAACTGGTGCAGGTCGGGTTTGTGCCCGACCGACCAGTAAAATAAAATCAATCTTCAAAATGTTGTAAAATCTCAAAATGCAATAAATGATTTTTCCTTTAGCAAAATCCATGCTAAAACTCATTTTTCTTCAAAAACCAAGATAATATGTATCATTTTCAAAACAAACAATTTTTAAAATATGCTAGTGTATTGGCCGTATGCAACAAAAATACATTTTTTAGATTTTTTCTTGTATAAAAGAAATACATTTTTTATATTTTTATTTTATTTTATTTTATTATATTATTATTATTATATATATATATTTTGGGGTGAGATGGATTGCCATTCACCCATAATATCTGAGTCGCCGACCTAGCCAAGCTTCGGGCGTCTGCAGTGCAGGCCATGGCCCAGACGATCTAACGGGTCTGGGTCGGGTTTGTGCCCGACCCGACCCGTAAAACAAAATCAATCTTCCTCCCGCATGCAGAGAAGATAATCCACAGTGTAAATGGCGATTTTTCAAGTATGAAGAAAAGGGAGACGGTTGGTACCTGGTTGTAGAGAACGTTGTGGTGATTCTTTTGGTCGTTGTCTCGTCGGAAATGGTGGCCTGATCTCGCCGGAAAAAGGATCGGAAGGTAACGGGTGTTGTGCACTGTGACGGGGTTGCTCTGCCTGTTCTTCGCCTGAGCTTACTGGAGAGAAGTCAGGGTGGAGTGGAGGCTTCTGGCGACGGTCTGAGGAGGTCTATGTGGCTGGCGAACGGGGACTTTTTGCGGAGAGAGAGACGTCGGCGTTGGCTGTTTTGTTGAGAGAGAAACGGCGACCGAGAGAGGGAGAGAAGAGCTGTTGTCCTGTCGAAAGAGGAGGAATTTCTTTGCCGTCGGTGAGAGGAGGTTCACTGTCGGGGAGGAGCTGCACCTTTGAGTCTGTCCAATGGCCACCAAGACGCTGGCGGGGAGAAGAAGAAATGAAAAAAAGAAGAGAGGGGTTCTTCCACCGGGAGCTGCATGAGTTTTTGTTTATTGTCATCATCAAAAGGGGAGATTGTTGACATATAATGTCACACTTATATGTTTTATATATTTTGATGATAACAATAAAAGAAAATGGACTAATAATATGCTTGGATGAGATTAAGCGATAAACAGGTATTATACAAAGAATACATCAACAAGCATAATGGAGTACACAAAGAAATCATTCCAAGAAGTCCAAGATGCAAGCAAGTGAAGACAAAGAAGAAGTTTTCATTTTAGTGCTTTAATTATGTAAATCTCAATTTCTAACTTGATAGCACAACTTAAAATGAACTCACACACTTCACATTGCATGCATTAAAAGGATTTGATGATTATAGGATTAAGTCATAATCAATTGGTTCAAAAATTCAGAAAAGATAATTTGTCACAATTGCCTTTCTGCATGAACCGGTCGACCACTTGGTGTATACCAAGTGAACCGGTCGACCGCTTGAAGACAAATTGTCTTTTGAGCTGAACCGGTCGACCGCTTGGTGTATCCGTTGTGAACCGGTCGACCGCTTGAAGACAAATTGTCTTTTGAGCTGAACCGGTCGACCGCTTGGTGTATCCGTTGTGAACCGGTCGACCGCTTGAAGACAAAATGTCTTTCGAGCCGAACCGGTCGACCGCTTGGGTTATCCGTTATGAACCGGTCGACCGCGTGAAGACAAATTGTCTTTTGAACTGAACCAGTCGACCACTTGAATTGTCCGTTGTGAACCGGTCGACCACTTGATATGACAGTTGCATTAAAACGGCTATAAACGGCTAGTTTCTTTTAGAAACTTATAAATAGGCCTCCTAATTGCAAAACAAAATACACACAACTTTCATATCTTATATTGAGGCAATTAGAGTGCAAAAACACCTTCATATCATCAATCCTCATTAATACTCATATTTGTGTTTAAATCTTCATATCTTAACACAAAGAGTATTTCTCATTCTCACTACACTTAAACACCTTCAAATATTCTAAGTGTTATCAAGTGAGATAAAGAGATCATAGATCTTCATTTATAATATCTACACTATTAAGAGTGTATTGTTTTTTTACAAAAACAATCATTGTAATACTCTTGAGAGTTGAGTATAAAACTCTTGATATTGGTGAGGGAACATCACCAAGGAAAAATATTGAAGAGGGTACATCTTCAAGTGGGAAGAAGGAAAATCTTGAAGAGGGCATATCTTCAAGTGGTGTAAAAGTCTTGGTGTGGATTCATCAAGCGAGATTTGTAATCTTGTTACTTGGACTAGTAAGAGAGTACAATACTCAAGTACGAATTTGTACTTGAATCGTGGACGTAGGCTTGCCGAACCACGTTAAAAACCGAGTTAGCAATCTCTCTCTCTTATCTCTTTACTTTAAAGTAATTGATTTTAGAATTGCTATAATTATTGTATTTACACCTAATTCCCCCTCATAGGTGTATAGTTGCCTTAATCCTTGAATAACAATTGGTATCAGAGCTTAGTTCTCAATTATTAAGTTTGCTTAGATTTTGAGTAGAATGACAACTACAAGTTACAATCTCCAAAATGAAGGTGCCTCAACATCTAGACCACCATTTTTTGATGGTAATGACTATGCATATTGGAAAACTAGAATGACTATATATCTTCAATCTATAGATTTTGATTTATGGCTTTCTATTGAAAATGGACCTCATAGACCACTCAAAACCGAAAATGGTATTGAGATTCCAAAAAGCATGATAGAATATACAGACTTAGATAAAAGATTACTTTCTATGGATGCGAAAGCCATGAACACCTTATACTGTGCATTAAATAGAAGTGAATTTAATAGAATATCTTCATGTAAAAATGCTAGGGATATATGGCATACTTTAGAAGTAACTCATGAAGGAACTAATCAAGTAAAAGAATCAAAAATTGATATGTTAGTTCATCAATATGAGTTATTTAAAATGTTACAAAATGAATCCATAACAAGCATGCTTACTCGTATGATTAACATTACAAATAGTTTACATGCTCTTGGTAGAACTTATACAAATACAGAGATTGTAAGCAAAATTCTCAGATCTCTACCAAAAGCTTGGGAAGCTAAAGTGACAGCAATACGAGAAGCAAAAGATCTCACAAAATTACCATTAGAGGAGCTCATCGGTTCTCTAATGACTCATGAGATCACTATGGAAAAACAAGATCAGGAAGAAAGGCCAAAGAAACATTTGGCATTTAAAACTGTTCATCAAGTTGAAGACGAGGATAATGGTGATGATGAAGACAGTGACGACGATCTTGTGGAAGTTGTAGCATTGATCACAAGACAGTTTCGAAACTTTCTTAGAAAGAAAAATGATAAGAGAAAGTTTTTGAACTACAGAAAGGAAGCAAACAAAGGAGAATCTAGCAAAGAAACTCCAAGATGCTACAAATGCAACAAAGTGGGACATATCAAAACCGATTGTCCCCTTCTTCAAATGAAAAAGAAAAATTGCTTTCAAAAGAAAGCTTTGAAAGCAACATGGAGCGATGACTCGGACTCAAGCTCCAATGATGAAGAAGAACATGTGGCTAACATGTGCTTTATGGCAATTGAAAGCGAAAATGAGGTACAATCTTCGGATGATGAATCCGACCCTTCTTATATTGAACTACATGAACAACTTGAAAATTTGTATGTAGAATATAAGAAATTAGGTTCTAAATATAGTACTCTAAAAAGAAATCATATATGCTTAATTGAAGAAAAAGATTTATTAGAAAAGAAAGTATTTGATTTAAATGACAAGAGTAGCAAGACCAATTAACTTGAAAAAGATAATAAATCATTAAAAGAGAAAGTTGATGAGTTGAATATAATTATCACAAAATTCACACAAGGCTCAATTTTTTTTGAGAAAATGCTTTAGAGCCAGAGAAGTGTATTTAACAAAGGAGGATTAGGTTATAAACCTAATAAAAATCAAAAATACCTAAAGAATTACTTTGTTAAAGCTAAAGAGTTTTATGATCCAAGTCATACATGCAATTATTGTAGAAAATTAGGTCATCTGATTTATGCATGTCCGATGAAGAAAAATAAAATTGTTGACATGATTTGGGTTCCAAAAGGAACCACCCCTAACCAAAAAGGACCCAAGAAGGTATGGGTACCAAAATCCTCATCTTGATTCTGTTTTGTAGGAACCAAGGGAACATGGGGAGTGGTTTTTGGATAGTGCTTGTTCAAGACACATGACTGGAGACGGCACCCTTTTTTCAAGCCTTACCAAAGCGAAAGGAGGAAAAGTGACTTTTGGGGACAACTCAAAAGGAAAAATTGTTGGAATTGGCAACATTGGAGGTATGTCTTCAACCTCCATTGAAAATGTATTTCTTGTTGATAATCTTAAACATAACTTACTTAGTATAAGTCAATTATGTGACAAAGGATATAAAATCATTTTTGATCATACATGTTGCCTAATACTTGAAAATGATAAAATTATTTTTATCGGTAATAGAATTGGAAATATCTATAAGATCAAAATAGATACATGTATGAGTAGTGAAAGTTGTCTTGTTGCTAGTATAACTGATAGTTTTCTATGGCATAGAAGACTAGGTCACATAAGCATGGACATTCTTTCAAAATTGGCCAAAAATGAATTAGTTAAAGGTCTTCCTCATATTACATATGAAAAGGAAAAGTTGTGTGACGCTTGCCAAATGGGTAAACAAGTCAAAACATCTTTTAAAAGTAAGAATCACATATCAACCGAAAGACCTTTAGAATTACTTCACATAGATCTATTTGGACCAACTAGAACAAAAAGCTTAAGTGGTAATAGATATGTGTTTGTAATTGTTGATGACTTTACTAGATATACATGGGTTATATTTTTGAAATCAAAAGATGAAACAATTCATGAATTTGTAAAGTTTTCAAATAAAATCGAAAATGAGAAAGGATCTTCTATAATTAACATAAGGAGCGATCATGGTGGTGAATTCACAAGTGATTTATTTGAAGCGTTTTGTGAAGAAAAAGGATACCACCATAATTTTTCAACTCCTAGAACTCCCCAACAAAATGGGGTTGTGGAAAGGAAAAATCGGTCTCTTCAAGAAATGGAAAGAACTATGATAAATGAATTTAACACCCCTAAATATTTTTGGGCGAAGCCGTAAATACTTCTTGCTATGTTTTAAATCATGTTACTTTGAGAGCCGAGTTGAAAAAGACTCTTTATGAGCTTTGGAAAGGGAGGAAGCCCAACATCTCTTATTTTAAAGTCTTTGGTTCAAAATGCTAGGTCGCCGACCCACCCTTAGTGTCATGAGTGCCCGGCCAGCTAAGCTCAGTGTCTGCAGTGCAGGCGTGGCCCGACGTCTCGATCTGGGCCGTGGCCCGACGATCTCTAGTCCGGGCAGTGGCCCGAGCGATCTAACTGATGCAGGTCGGGTTTGTGCCGAGCCGACCCGTAAATAAAATCAATCTTCAAAATGTTGTAAAATCTCAAAATGCAATAAATGATTTTTCCTTTAGCAAAATCCATGCTAAAACTCATTTTTCTTCAAAAACCAAGATAATATGTATCATTTTCAAAACAAACAAATTTTTAAAATATGCTAGTGTATTGGCCTTATGCAACAAAAATACATTTTTTAGATTTTTTTTGTATAAAAGAAATACATTTTTTATATTATTTTATTATATTATTATTATTATATTATTATTATTATTATTATTATATATTAATTTCGGGTGAAGTTGGATGCCATTACCCATAATTATCTGAGTTGCCCGACCTAGCCAAGCTCGGGCGTCTACAGTGCAGGCCATGGCCCAGAGCGATCTAACAGTGCAGGTCGGGTTTGTGCCCGACCCGACCCGTAACATCAATCTTCCTCCCGCGTGCAGAGAAGATAATCCACAATGTAAATGGCGATTTTTCAAGTATGAAGAAAAGGGAGACGGTTGGTACCTGGTTGTAGAGGATGTTGTGGTGATTCTTCTGGTCGTTGTCTTGTCGGAAATGGTGGCCTGAGCTCGTCGGAAAATGGCCTGGAAGGTGACGGGTGTTGTGCACTGTGACGGGGTTGCTCTGCTGTTCTTCGCTGAGCTTCTTGGAGAGAAGTCGGGGTGGAGTGGAGGCTTACGCGACGGACTGAGGTGGAATGGAGGAGGTCTATGTGGTGCGAGCGAGGGACTTTTGGCGGAGAGAGAGGCGTCGGCGTTAGGTTGTTTTGTTGAGAGAAGCGGCGACCGAGAGAGGGAGAGAAGAGCTGTTGTCCTGTCGAAAGAGGAGGAATTTCTTTGCCGTCGGTGAGAGGAGGTTCACTGTCGGGGAGGAGCTGCACCTTTGAGTCTGTCCAATGGCCACCAAGACGCTGGCGGGGAGAAGAAGAAATAAAAAAAAGAAGAGAGGGTTCTTCCACCGAGAGTCTGCATGAGTTTTTGTTTATTGTCATCATCAAAAGGGGAGATTGTTGACATATAATGTCACACTTATATGTTTTATATATTTTGATGGTAACAATAAAAAGAAAATAGACTAATAATATGCTTGGATGAGATTAAACGATAAACAGGTATTATACAAAGAATACATCAACAAGCATAATGGAGTACACGAAGAAATCATTCAAAGAAGTCCAAGATGCAAGCAAGTGAAGACAAAGAAGAAGTTTTCATTTTAGTGCTTTAATTATATAAATCTCAATTTCTAACTTGATAGCACAACTTAAATTGAACTCACACACTTCACATTGCATGCATTAAAAGGATTTGATGATTATAGGATTAAGTCATAATCAATCGGTTCAAAAATTCAGAAAAGATAATTTGTCACAATTGCCTTTCTGCATGAACCGGTCGACCGCTTGGTGTATACCAAGTGAATTGGTCGACCGCTTGAAGACAAATTGTCATTCGAGCTGAACCGGTCGACCGCTTGGTTTATCCGTTATGAACCGGTCGACCGCTTGAAGACGAATTGTCTTTTGAACTGAACCGGTCGACCACTTGATTTGTCCGTTGTGAACCGGTCGACCGCTTGAAGACAAAATTTCTTTCGAGCCGAACCGGTCGAGCGTTTGGGTTATCCGTTGTGAACCGGTCGACCAGCTTGAAGACAAATTGTCTTTTGAACTGAACCGGTCGACCACTTGATTTGTCCGTTGTCAACCGGTCGACCACTTGATATGACAATTGCATTAAAGCGGCTATAAACGGCTAGTTTCTTTTAGAAACTTATAAATAGGCCTCCTAATTGCAAAACTAAATACACACAACTTTCATATCTTATATTGAGGCAATTAGAGTGCAAAAACACCTTCATATCATCAATCCTCATTAATACTCATAATTGTGTTTAAATCTTCATATCTTAACACAAAGAGTATTTCTCATTCTCACTACACTTAAACACCTTCAAATATTCTAAGTGTTATCAAGTGAGATAAAGAGATCATAGATCTTCATTTGTAATATCTACACTATTAAGAGTGTATTGTTGTTTTTACAAAAACAATCATTGTAATACTCTTGAGAGTTGAGTATAAAACTCTTGATATTGGTGAGGGAACATCACCAAGGAAAAATCTTGAAGAGGGTACATCTTCAAGTGGGAAGAAGGAAAATCTTGAAGAGGGCATATCTTCAAGTGGTGTAAAAGTCTTCGTTGTGGATTCATCAAGCTAGATTTGTAATCTTGTAACTTGGACTAGTAAGAGAGTACTATACTCAAGTACGGATTTGTACTTGAATCGTGGACGTAGGCTTGCCGAACCACGTTAAAAACCGAGTTAGCAATCTCTCTCTCTTATCTCTTTACTTTAAAGTAATTGATTTTAGAATTGCTATAATTATTGTATTTACACCTAATTCCCCCCCCTTAGGTGTATAGTTGCCTTAATCCTTGAATAACAATTGGTATCGAGCTTAGTTCTCAATTATTAAGTTTGCTTAGACTTTGAGTAGAATGGCAACTACAAGTTACAATCTCCAAAATGAAGGTGCCTCAACATCTAGACCACCGTTTTTGATGGTAATGACTAGGCATATTGGAAAGCTAGAATGACTAGATATCTTCAATCTATAGATTTTGATTTATGGCTTTCTATTGAAAATGGACCTCATAGACCACTCAAAACCGAAAATGGTATTGAGATTCCCAAAAGCATGAGAGAATATACTGAGACTTAGATAAAAGATTACTTTCTATGGATGCTAAAGCCATGAACACCTTGTACTTGTGCATTAAATAGAAGTGAATTTAATAGAATATCTTCGTGTAAAAATGCTAGGGATATATGACATACTTTAGAAGTAACTCATGAAGGAACTAATCAAGTAAAAGAATCAAAAATTGATATGTTAGTTCATCAATATGAGTTATTTAAAATGTTACAAAATGAATCCATAACAAGCATGTTTACTCGTATGACTAGCTTTACAAATAGTTTACATGCTCTTGGTAGAACTTATACAAATACAGAGATTGTAAGTAAGATTCTCAGATCTCTACCGAAAGCCTGGGAAGCTAAAGTGACAGCAATACGAGAAGCAAAAGATCTCACAAAATTACCATTAGAGGAGTTCATCGGTTCTCTAATGACTCATGAGATCACTATGGAAAAACAAGATCAGGAAGAAAGGCCAAAGAAAAATTTGGCATTTAAAGCTGTTCATCAAGTTGAAGACGAGGATAATGGCGATGATGAAGACAGTGGACGACAATCTTGTGGAAGATGTAGCATTGATCACAAGACAGTTTGAAACTTTCTTAGAAAGAAAAATGATAAGAGAAAGTTTTGAACTACGTAAAGGAGGGAAACAAAGGAGAATCTAGCAAAGAAACTCCAAGATGCTACAAATGCAACAAAGTGGGACATATCAAAACCGATTGTCCCCTTCTTCAAATGAAAAAGAAAAATCGCTTTCAAAAGAAAGCTTTGAAAGCAACATGGAGCGATGACTCGGACTCAAGCTCCAATGATGAAGAAGAACATGTGGCTAACATGTGCTTTATGGCAATTGAAAGCGAAAATGAGGTACAATCTTCGGATGATGAATCCGACCCTTCTTATATTGAACTACATGAACAACTTGAAAATTTGTATGTAGAATATAAGAAATTAGGTTCTAAATATAGTACTCTAAAAAGAAATCATATATGCTTAAGTGAAGAAAAAGAATTATTAGAAAAGAAAGTATATGATTTAAATGACAAGAGTAGCAAGACCAATCAACTTGAAAAAGATAATAAATCATTAAAAGAGAAAGTTGATGAGTTGAATATAATTATCACAAAATTCACACAAGGCTCAAATTTTTTTGAGAAAATGCTTTCGAGCCAGAGAAGTGTATTTAACAAAGGAGGATTAGGTTATAAACCTAATAAAAATCAAAAATACCTAAAGAATTACTTTGTTAAAGCGAAAGAATCTTATGATCCAAGTCATACATGCAATTACTGTAGAAAATTAGGTCATTTGATTTATGCATGTCCGATGAAGACAAAATAAAATTGTTGACATGATTTGGGTTCCAAAGGAACCATCCCTAACCAAAAGGACCCAAGAAGGTATGGGTATCAAAATCCTCATCTTGATTCTGTTTTGTAGGAACCAAGGGAACATGGGGAGTGGTTTTGGATAGTGCTTGTTCAAGACACATGACCGGAGGCGGCACCCTTTTTCAAGCCTTACCAAAACTAAAGGAGGAAAAGTGACTTTTGAGGACAACTCAAAAGGAAAAATTGTTGGAATTGGCAACATTGGAGGTATGTCTTCAACCTCCATTAAAAATGTATTTCTTGTTGATAATCTTAAACATAACTTACTTAGTATAAGTCAATTATGTGACAAAGGATATAAAATCATTTTTGATCATACATGTTGCTTAATACTTGAAAATGATAAAATTATTTTTATCGGTAATAGAATTGGAAACATCTATAAGATCAAAATAGATACATGTATGAGTAGTGAAAGTTGTCTTGTTGCTAGTATAAATGATAGTTTTCTATGACATAGAAGACTAGGTCACATAAGCATGGACATTCTTTCAAAATTGGCCAAAAATGAATTAGTTAAAGGTCTTCCTCATATTACATATGAAAAGGAAAAGTTGTGTGACGCTTGCCAAATGGGTAAACAAGTCAAAACATCTTTTAAAAGTAAGAATCACATATCAACCGAAAGACCTTTAGAATTACTTCACATAGATCTATTTGGACCAACTAGAATAAGCAGTTTAAGTGGTAATAGATATGTGTTTGTAATTGTTGATGACTTTACTAGATATACATGGGTTATATTTTTGAAATCAAAAGATGAAACAATTCATGAATTTGTAAAGTTTTCAAATAAAATCGAAAATGAGAAAGGATCTTCTATAATTAACATAAGGAGCGATCATGGTGGTGAATTCACAAGTGATTTATTTGAAACGTTTTGTGAAGAAAAGGATACCACCATAATTTTTCAACTCCTAGAACTCCCCAACAAAATGGGGTTGTGGAAAGGAAAAATCGGTCTCTTCAAGAAATGGAAAGAACTATGATAAATGAATTTAACACCCCTAAATATTTTTGGGCGAAGCCGTAAATACTTCTTGCTATGTTTTAAATCATGTTACTTTGAGAACCGAGTTGAAAAAGACTCTTTATGAGCTTTGGAAAGGGAGGAAGCCCAACATCTCTTATTTTAAAGTCTTTGGTTCAAAATGCTAGGTTGCCGACCCACCCCTTAATGTACTGAGTGCCACGACCAGTAAGCTCGGTGTCTGCAGTGCAGGCCGTGGCCCGACGATCTCGATCTGGGCCGTGGCCAGACGATCTAACTGATGCAGGTCGGGTTTGTGCCCGACCGACCCGTAAAATAAAATCAATCTTCAAAATGTTGTAAAATCTCAAAATGCAAGAAATGATTTTTTTTAGCAAAATCCATCTTAAAACTAATTTTTTCCCAAAAACCAAGATAATATGTATTTTTCTTTAAGAAAAACAATTTTAAAATATGCTAGTGTATTGGCCTTATGCAAGAAAAATAACACATTTTTTTTAGATTTTTTGTATAAAAGAAATACATTTTTTTATATTTTTTTATATTTTTTTTTGATTATTTTATCATTATATTATTATTATTATATTATTATTATTATATATATATATTTTCGGGGTGGGCTGGATCGCCATCACCCTTAATAATCTGAGTGCCAGACCGACTAAGCTCAGGCGTCTCAGTGCAGGCCATGGCCCAGACGATCTAACAGTGCAGGTCGGGTTTGTGCCCGACCCGACCCGTAAAATAAAATCAATCTTCCTCCCGCATGCAGAGAAGATAATCAACAGTGTAAATGGCGATTTTTCAAGTATGAAGAAAAGGGAGACGGTTGGTACCTGGTTGTAGAGGATGTTGTGGTGATTCTTTTGGTCGTTGTCTCGTCGGAAATGGTGGCCTGAGCTCGCCGAAAAATGGCCTGGAAGGTGACGGGTGCTGTGCACTGTGACGGGGTTGCTCTGCCTGTTCTTCGCCTGAGCTTACTGGAGAGAAGTCAGGGTGGAGTGGAGGCTTCTGGCGACGGTCTGAGGCGGTCTGAGGTGGAATGGAGGAGGTCTATGTGGCTGGCGAACGGGGACTTTTGGCGGAGAGAGAGACGTCGGCGTTGGCTGTTTTGTTGAGAGAGAAACGACGACCGAGAGGGTACGTATGTCGGTGTTGTGAAGATAATATGAAGATATGATATCCGCAATATAAAGTTACAGATTGTTATGCGAGGAGATGATCACGCCAAGATGCAGACATTGTTATGTAGGAGATAATCACGCCAAGATGCAACATTCAAGATGCAAAATTATTCCAATTATCTTTATGATAATCGTAATCTCTGTATATCAATCATGTACATATATATAGCAAAAATCCATGTAATTAATACAGACTATGATCTGTAATGCTCTGTAATGCCTATTTAAAAGGCAAAGTTTTAACAGAATACAAGCAAGCTTAATATTCTTACATGGTATCAGAGCCACACACAAACAATATGGCATCTTCCTCCACATCCAGCCAGACAACGTCTGTTTCATCTCTTGAGAATTCCTTCCAGAAATCACCTTTACCTGACATCTCCACCAAACTTGCTTCAAATAATTATCTTCTATGGAAAGCACAAGTCATCCCTGTCCTACGTGGCTATGGACTTCTTGGTTACGTGAAAAATGAAATCCCCTGCCCAGAATCAACTATCACTAGTGAGAGTGGTGTGTTGAGACCAAATCCAGCTGCAGCAGCATGGCTGCGTACCGATCAACTGATCCTTGGGTGGATCAATAGTTCACTATCTGATGGACCTCTTTCACAGGTCATCAATAGTGAATCCTCTTATGATGCATGGCAGACATTAGAGACACTGTATGGCACTCATACCAGAGATCGCATACAGCAAATCAAAGGAGAATTACAGTCCTTGACAAAAGGCACATCCTCTTTGGAAGACTACTTACACAAAGCAAAATCGTTGGCTTTGTCTCTTTGTGGTGCAGGGAAACCAATAGATGACGATGAATTCATCATTTGTATCCTTCGTGGGTTAGGATCTGAATTTGATCCTATAGTGGCAGCATTGAATGCTAGGGATGTTTTTCCATCAATTGAGGGAGTTATTGGCAAACTCCGTGACTATGAAATTCGAATTCAAGGAGCAAGAACAACTGGTGCTCCCTCTGTGGCCTTTTACACCAACCGTGGTCGTCCAAATTCAAAACCATGGGCAAATCAAAATACCCGTGGACGAAACAATCGCAGCTTCAATGGTCGAAATCTCAACAATAGCAGCTCATCACGAGCTAATGAAGCTCGGTTCCCACGACAAACAAGAAGTATTGTGGGAACACGTCAGAAACATCTCTCACATGGTGGTAGCCGTGGACGTGGAAGTATCACTTGTTTTCGATGTGGGGGGCCAAATCACAAAGCTGATGGATGTTTTGCATCTGATGAAGAAGCTGATCAGTATAAAACATTTGCTGCTCTTAAAATTGGAGAAATCTCAGATGAAGCATGGTATTCGGATACTGGGGCAAATCAGCACATGACACCTGACACAAATGAAGTCCAAGGTATTGTCTCTTATTCTTGAAATGATTCTGTTATGGTTGGAAATGGACAGGAGTTGGCTATTACTGGAACTGGGCATCTTCTCCTTGACAAAACTAAATTGAAGTTAAATAATGTTCTTGTGGTTCCTGCAATTAAGAAGAAATTGTTATCTGTGTCTCAGTTTACCAGAGATAATAACTGTTATTTCTTGTTTTATCCATGGGGATTTCTACTTAAGGACATGAAGACGAGGCAGGTAATCCTTAAAGGTTTAGTGAAGGATGGGCTATATCCAATCAACTTGCAGCAACTTCCCACGTTTCCAGTTAATTTTTTAGCAAATAAAGTGCCTAGTAATATGTGGCATGCTCGGCTTGGTCATCCCTCTGCAAATGTTCTTTCCAAGTTATGCTTATCTCCCATGAATAAACATGTTTTCTGTGAAAGTTGTGTACTGGGCAAATCAACTAAACTCCCTTTTGAACCAAGGAAATCATATGCTAATTCATTTCTTCACACGTTGCATTCAGATGTTTGGGGGCCTGCACCTGTCACCTCTTTTGATGGAAAAAGGTTTTATTCCCTTGTTGTTGATGAGTTCTCTCGGCATGTTTGGATTTTTCCAATGAATAGAAAATCTGAGGTAGCAACAATACTTCCCATATTCATCAAGCAAATGGAAACACAATTTGACAAAACTGTTAAAGTATTTCAAAGTGATGGAGGTGGTGAGTTTGTTAATCAAAGTTTGCAGAATCTTTTCAACACTAATGGCATTATTCATAGAATTTCATGTCCAGGAACACCAGAACAAAATGGTCTAGCTGAAAGACGCCATCGACATATTGTAGAAACTGGATTGTCATTGCTTGCACATGCTTCGGTTCCAACAAAATTCAGACTGCGACCTTTCAAGCTGCAGTGTTCTTGATAAACCGATTACCTACTCTGTTCTAGGTTACAAATCACCTCATGAAGTGATATTCGGTTCTGCTCCCACTTATGATTCCTTGAGAGTGTTTGGATGTTCTTGTTATCCATTACTTGAACCATTTGGAAGGACAAAGCTGGATTTTAAAACAACAAGATGTGTATTTCTGGGATACTCAACCAAACACAAAGGTTATATATGTCTTGAACCAAAAGGAAATCACATCTACATATCACGGCATGTCAAATTCAATGAGTCTCAATTTCCTTACAAAGAAATACAACCACCTGACACACATGCACGTGAATTACAGCATTTTAATGTACAGAAGCTCCCACATTTGCTAAGGACTGACATGACTAAATCTTTAGTCTCTTCAGAACATCATCATGAAGAAGAACATGTTCATAATACATCAGCTATTCAATTTGCAGCTACTGATTCAATTCATCACCATGGAGAAGAACATGTTCATGTTCCAGATGCATCAATTTTCGATCTGCATTGCTTGATTTAGTGCCTTCCACGAGCAAGTTCATCGGAGATCCCTACACATCCTCTCGGTCACAACAAAATAATTCCATTGGTGATCACGTTGAATCTGCAGCTCCTGTTTCCAATTCCCAGTCCATCATGATGCAAAATGTTTCTTCAACAGCTGCTCCAATCCAGTCACAGCATCCCATCACTTCTGTCACAAGTCCACAACGTCTACATCACATGGTCACATGAACTCAAACAGGAAAATTAAAACCAAAGGTATTCTTTTCTTCAAGACATCCAATACCTGCTTGCTTTATTGCTGACCTTGTTGCCCAGCCACAAGAACCATCATCCATCAAACAAGCTCTTCAACATCCACAATGGTTTCAAGCAATGCAAGATGAAATGAATGCTCTTCACAGCAACCAGACCTGGACTTTGGTACCTAAACAGCCACATATGAACATCATCAGCAGCAAATGGGTATTCAAAATAAAGACACATTCTGATGGATCAATCGAAAGGTACAAAGCTCGATTAGTGGCTAGAGGATTTACACAGCAACCAGGACTTGATTATGATGAAACATTCAGTTCTGTCATTAAGCCTGGCACCATTCGACTGATTCTCACACTTGCTTTATCTCAAGATTGGCCTATCAAGCAATTAGATGTCCGAAATGCTTTCCTTCATGGTGAATTGCAAGAACGTGTGTACTTGTCTCAACCCCCAGGTTTTGAAGACCCATCTAAACTGGATCATGTGTGTCATCTTCACAAAGCTTTGTATGGTTTAAAGCAGACCCCTCGGGCATGGTATCTGAAATTCAGCACTTACATCCAACAAATGGGATTCATACGATGCCCATATGATCAGTCTCTCTTCTATCGTATCCAAGGTCCAGATATTTTGCTCTTACTCATCTATGTTGATGATATTTTGTTGACAGGGAACTCGGCTTCACAGATTAAGAAGCTCATTTCACATCTCTCGGCTGTCTTTCATATGAAAGATTTAGGTGACATTCACTACTTCTTGGGACTTCAAATCACTCGTGATAAGACCACAATAAATATCACGCAGACAAGGTATTTGTTGTCTTTGCTTCAAAGGTTTGGTCTTGATGGTGCCAAACCAGTCCATACTCCACTAGCATCAGGCTCCTCCTTAGCTGCAACTGATGGCGTGCCTTTATCAGATCCTACTTAATATCGTTGCTTA